>JANZLC010000009.1:23523658-23555063 GCA_026413385.1 Erythroxylum gracilipes
TAAAATTATCTTAATATTGTCCGAAAAATCCGAAGTGTCATTAAACCAACTTACCCGGAAAATGCCATGAATGCATGCCAAAATGTCAAAGAGACAGAACATAAATCAGACTAAATTTGCTTAATGTGCTAACCCCTAATTTGGGGCGTTACAATTGAGGCACCAGAGGTGAATCTTATTCCCAACGAGTGCCTCACTCTCCCTTGTATTGACCAGGCAAATCGAGGAGCCGAGCTGGGTGATCCGGAGGTTTTGACCCAGTTATTGCCTACTGAGGAGATTGCACCGGCGTCACCAGTCGTAGACATCTAGGTAGAGACAGCTGCAGGTACAATTAGTTTACAGCAGTAAATAGTTGTGTCCTGTTTTATTCTCTCATCTCTCTATGTCTATTATCATCTGGAACTGTCAAGGTGCAGGAGGATCGAGGTTTTTAGCTATCCTGCGTCATCACCTGAGAACATATAGACCTGGTCTTTTAGTATTGTTAGAAACCCGTATTAGTGGCTCTCGTGCCAATAAGGTGGTCCTTTCCTTGGGGTTTGATTTCTGCTTTAGAGTTGAAGCAATAGGCTTCTCAGAAGGGATTTGGCTCCTCTGGAAGGCCGATTTAGATATTTCTGTAATGGTCGCACATCGCCAGTTTGTTCACACCACCATCACTTATGATTCGCGTGTGTTCGACTTTACAGCGGTTTACGGTAGCCTACAAGTAGCTTCCCAAAAACTCCTCTGGGCAATCCTAAATTGGGTCGGGCGCTCTACCCAACGACCCTGGCTAGTCGGCGGGGATTTTAATGCAAAATTAGATCAATCGGATAAACGTGGAGGGGCCAGGTCATCGAGCGTTGTGAATAAACTATTTCAAGAATGGGTACACGGATGTGGACTTCATGACCTGGATCTTATTGGCCCTAAATTTACGTGGCGACGAGGACTGATCGAAGCTAGACTCGATAGAGTATTAGTTTCCACTACTTGGCTTCAACTGTTTCCTCATATGGTGAATCAGCATCTACCCTTTATGGGATCTGATCATCAACCAATGTTGATTCAATTACACTACAACCCTCCCCGACCAATAGGCTCCCCGGGGTTTCAATTTTAGAATATTTGGCTCACACACCCCGAACTTGATGGTGTGGTATCTGAGCATTGGTTACCCGCTGAGGCGACGATGAACAAATCGCTAGAGACTTTCTCCAAGCATCTTTTGAAATGGAACCAAATAGACTTCAGTAATCTCTTCCATAGGAAAAAAACATCTTCTAGCTCGGCTGGAGGGCATTCACAAGGCCATGATGACGGCAGATAACTTGGATCCTTTACTCACCTTGGAAGATCAACTAAGTGAGGATCTTACTCAAGTCCTGTGTGAGGAAGAAATTTTCTAGCATCAGCGAGCCTGTTGCGAATGGATCTGTCAAGGAGATCGGAATACTAAGTACTATCACACCATCACCCTTGCTCGTCGTAAGAAAATTAGGATTACAAGTCTCATAGATTCGACTGGGTCGCGAATATCAGATCTGGACCAACTGAGCCTGATCGCAAGAAATTTCTTTGTTCACCTTTATACTGATAATGAAGCAACTGCACCTTGGTTTCTGATCATTGGCACTTTTCCTTTGTTAATAGAGGAGGGAGTCCGTGAACTCCATCTTTCGATCCATGCCATCGAGGTTAAAAAGGCGGTCTTCGATATGAATCCCAATAAAGCCCCGGGGGTCAATGGATTCAATGCGCTATTTTTCCAAAAACAGTGGGGAAAGGTTGGTCCCACAGTGGTGGAATTCATCACGAAGATCTTTAGCCATAGACGCTGGGAAGAGGATTTAAATCATACCATTCTAGTACTAATCCCAAAAATCCCCTCCCCTTCTACCATATCGTAATTTCATCTGATTAGCCTTTGTACTGTACTCTATAAGATAATTTTAAAAATCATTATTAATCGGCTAAAGCCTCAGATGGAACACCTTATGCAGGAGACTCAGTGCAATTTTATTTCAGGCCTACAAATTATGGATAATATCATCATAGCATAGGAAGTTATTCATTCGATGCACAAGAAAAAAGGGAAGACGGGTTTTTAGCGATCAGGGCTGATTTGGAAAAAGCCTATAACAAAATTCGTTGGGATTTTATTCATAATACTCTCATAGACATTGGAATCCCGGACCAGTTAATTAGAGTCATTATGAAGTGTGTGACGACGGTCACAATGTAAGTTGCTTGGCAAGGTACCTGTCCAAATTCTTTTAAGCCCTCATGAGTTATTTCTCAAAGCGACCCCCTTTCATCTTACCTTTTTTTTTATGCATGGAAAAGCTAGGTTATCTCATTTCTCAGGCAGTGGGTCAAGGTCTATAGCATCCGATAAAGCTAGGCCCTACTGGTTCCCAATCTCTCACCTCTTTTTTGCGGATGATCTGGTTCTTTTTGGGGAAGCCACGGAGGCCTAAACGAGTATCATTGTACCTCTGCCAATCTTCTGGGCAAAAAGTCAATCTGGATAAGACTCGAATCTTTTTCTCCAAGAACGTCCCCCCTAATTTGGTGCATAGGCTTAGCCAAATCCTAAACATCACGAGGATCGATAATCTTGGAAAGTATTTAGGAATCCCGTTAATTCATGAGCGTACCACGAGCGTACTTACCAGTATATCCTGGATAATGCTCGCAAGAAACTCTCCGGTTGGTAAGAAAAAGTTATATCGCTAGCCGGGAGAGTTACCTTAACTCAATCAGTTATTTCTGCCCTCCCCATATTTACTATGCAAATCGTGAGGATCCCTCGACAACTCTGTGATAGTTGAAGCGCCTTATGAGAGATTTTATTTGGGGATCCACGGGAGCCCAACGGAAAATGCACTTAGTCAACTGGGAGACAGTTTGCCAACCCAAGAAAGCAGGGGGTCTTGGCTTAAAGCGTATATACGATCTTCCAATGACGCTTTCTTGACTAAACTCAGTTGGGCCTTGCTTACGCAACCTACAACGCTCTGGGCCCAAATCTTAAGGGCTAAATACCGACTAGAACCCCACTCTACCCCTCTCACTTTAGATAAGCTAGGGGCTTTAGCTACTTAGAGGGGCATTTCCGCAACTTGGAAGTTTGTCAGACAGGGCATTAAATGGAAGCTGGGAAATGGGCAGAAAGCACTATTCTGGTTGGATAACTGGGTTAATGGTTTGGGACCCCTCATTTCAGTGTCGACCACCTCACTTCCTGAAAGTGTGCTCTATGCTATGGTAGCGGAGTACGTGACTGACGGCGTTCACTGGAAGTGGCATCTTTTCCAACAGTATCTCCCTTCCACAGTCTATATGGAAATTGCGGAGATATATCTCACTCTAGCCACCGCCGAGGAAGATACCATAATTTGGGGGCCAACAAATCATTATCGATTTACAACAGTCTCTACTTATGATTTAATTGAAGGGACTACCATGCCTGTGTCCGGCAACATTTGGGATTTAATTTAGAAATGGGCCGGTCCCCAACAGATTAGGGTATTCCTTTGGCTTATGATGAACCAAAAGCTCCTGAACAATCAGTAGCGAGTGACTAGACAACTCATTGTGGATAGCCGTTGTCATGTGTGTGGGTCTGAAGAGTCCATTTTACATGCTCTTGGCGATTGCCAGATTGTACAAGACTTTTGGCGTAAATTTCCTTCTGAAGTGGTTGACACGGACTTTTTTCAACAAGATGCGGAGCGGTGGGTTACTTCCAATCTCCTGAAGCACTCTCAACTACCCCAAATTCCATGGGCCATCATTTATGGCGTTGCCTGCTGGTTTGTGTGGCAATGACATAACAAAAGTATCTTTGAATCTGATTTTGAGTGGCCAACAGACGGGACTAGGGTAGTTATGAATTATGCCACTTGGATAATTAGGGCGAGGGAAGTGGAACGATGTGTCTACCAAGATCAGGGCATCCTGGTAGGCCATTTTACGGGTTGGAACAAACCGATGGACAGCTGGGTGAAGTTAAATATTGATGGAGCGTTTAAATCGGGGCCAAATACTGTTGCTACTGGAGGATTGATTAGGGATTGTCACGGTTAATGGTACGCGGGATTTATCCACCACATTGGACAGGCTTCACCGATAACTGCTGAACTTTGGGCAGTCCATTCTAGCCTTACCATGGCATGGGAGATCGGATATCGACGAGTGATCATCGAAGTGGATTCACTTAAGGCGATCAATATTCTTTCCTCTGATACTATGCCCTCGATTGAATACTCTTTCTTGGTGGCAAGTATTCGTGTGCTACTCCACCGCGCATGGGAGGTGAAGCTGCAGCACGTGTATCGCAAAGGGAACCAATGTGCAGATAGGCTGGCCTCTATTGCAGCACTATTAAGCCCAGGAGTCCATCCCCTGTAGGAGCCTTTACTTCCAATCATGGCTTAACTACAGCAAGATCAGCACACTGCCTTATACTGCCGATCCCTGCATTAGTTAAGCGTTTGATTAATTGTTTTGTTATTTTTCCTGTATTACCAAAAAAAAGAACATAAAGAAAAATACAAGTGGGGTTGAAACGAAAGTGAAAATGGTGATGAGGATATTCATTTTCTCTTTGAACGCTTTTGAGCCAAGCCAACCTTGATATAGAAGTTCATGTCATTGCTCGTCAGGATACGAACTAAGGGATTAGCGGTCATCTTCATGTTGCATCAGCAAAGTTGAAACATAAGAGAAGAATTGTTAAATATTTTATTCCAAATACTTAATTTATGAATTATTTATTTAAACGTAATTAATGCAAAATATTCATCGTCATCGTCACACCCAGTCCGAACTCCCGCAATAAAGCGAAATCTGGGGAGGTCTGATAGTACGTAGCCTTACCTTTACATAGTAGAGAGGTTGTTTCAGGTAGACCCACATTCAAATGTGACAATAAAAGAATGGTGCAGGTTAAAGAGTAAATAAATAAAATTAACACTCTAAATAATTATGTGAATAAAATTGTAATAAATAGATAAAATATAAAATATAACTCGACTTTTAAAAATAAAATATATTTTAAAACTAAAATATAAAGAAATATATCATCTCTTTATCTGTAGAAAAGCACTAATATCCAGATGATAATAGAGCAAAAAAAAAGTAGAAACACAAAACGTCTGAAACCATAAGATCATTAAGCATAAAATTCAATCTTAACATAAACCCAACAATATCAGATGCAAAGAGATTAACATAATCAAACCCAAAAAGAATTACACTCTAAATCAAACAAAGAAGCTAATATCAAAAGCAAAAAAGTCATAACCTTTTATATTAATGTTTAAAGCAATGATTAAAAAGATGGATTGGTTTGGCCAACTTAAATAATTTTTCTATTGAATTTTTAATTTTCAGTTCGATTTACTTTTTGTTAAAAACTGATTATTTTGGTAAATTTTTTTAAATTAATCAACATTTATAAAACATAATTAATTAATTAATTTTTATTTAATATTTTTCTTTTTTGATTAAATTTCAAATTTTTTATGGATAAAAACAGTGTCTTTCAATCATATTTCAAATTCTTTAATTTTATTTCATCTTTAAATCTTAAGATTCTTATCTTACCTGTTTAACTTCCAATTAAGAATTAAAACATTGGTTTAAAGTACTTAATAAGTCATCCATTATAAACAAAAAAGATAAGGTTATACGTTGGAGCAAATAAAACAAAAGGTTGTTTTTATTTATACATTAATTAGGAGAAAAAGATATAAATCATTGGCTTATAAAATAAATTCATGATTTAATATCTAAAGATTTTGGATTGATTATAAGGTCGTCTTATATATAAATCTTACATATGAATCATTCCTTTTTTAAATTAAAATCTTAAAAATTTATGAGATCCTATTTAAATCTATTATGGTTTCATTTATAATTTAAAAACAATGTTAGTCTAAAAAAGGACTCAAGATCTTCTGTTCCAACTTTGATGTACACTATGTTTCGGTGTGATCCTAGTCGTCCAATTTTTGTAGACTTTATTTATTGAATAGATAGATTTTTATAAAATAAAATAATAGAACAGATGATCTAGTCTTAAAAGTGTTTAGATCTCTAATTTTATTTCATTTGCAAATTAATAGACACATTAATGCCAATTATGCTTTAAAAATAGGCCCAAGTTTCTACTTTGATTTGGATATACACATTGATTCCATGTTGGTCTAATAAAACTCCATAGCTCGAAGCTAAATCCAACCAAATCTTGAGTTATGGATATTACTGTTCATATTTTAAAACGAATGTGGAATGCATAAATTACTGAATTAAATTTTCAGGTTTACTTGTGCGAGCAACCATCTAATTCACAAATAAAATATAAGATTATTTTTAATATAAATATTATATATGAATAACATTTTCTTTGAATTTTAAATCAATGTTTTACTAGTCAGACTGTAAGTTAAACCAATAAGACAAAAGGCTTAAAATAATAAATAAAATTAAAGAATTTTAAAAACAATTAAAGAAGATTGTTATAACCTATCGAAAATTTTAAATTTTAATTTAAAAAGGAAATTTTAAAATAAAAATTAATCCGCTTATTTTAATTTATAAAAAACTAATTAGTTTATGAAAATTGATTGATTACTGAATAAATTGATTAATTTTTAACAACAAAGATTATTATCGAACCGAAAAATTGGTCAACTCAAAAATTTAACTGTTAAACTGATCCGATTTAGTTTTTTAACATTGATTTAACTTATAAAATTTTATGATATCCTCTTCAAGTCTAGTTTAATTTCATTTGCAATTTAATAGACACAAATGTTGGTCTAAACAAATTGCCTAGTCTAAAACTAAATTCAACAAAATCATGTTGCTAGTTTCATATTTTAAAAAAAATAAAGTCACATACTCCGTGCACAAGACTTTCCGCTTTGCTAATGTCCGAAGAGGGTCATAATGTACACAATTTTTTCTTTATATTTTTACTAAGAGATTGTTTCGTAACTTAAACTTGTGATCTTTGTATTTTAAAACAAATGTGGAGTGCAAAATTTGTTTTCAAGTTTCTTAATTCATGTAGATTCAAATCCCTTAATATCTAATTGAAAATGCCTTTTAGAAGTAAAGATAACAACAAATGAAATACAGCATGAATTTTTTGGACTGAATTTAGTGGGAAAAAAAAAACATTAAAGTCTTACAATTTAAAATTATAATATTAATTAATTATTAAATAAAAACATATTTTTTATTTTAATTGAATCAAACTAATCCTCCTTAAATGGGAAGCAGATCTTTTACTCCTAAATTATTATGCCCTGCTGTGTCTTTAACATCCTAGCCATCCAACTTATTGTAATGAAGCTTCACAAGATTTTAGAAGCAGAAGTTCTGTTCCCCTTAAATGTAACCAAAATTTATTTAAGTCAAAATTAACCATTAATTTTAAATCGGATCAAACCCCTCTAAAACCTTTTCCACCTAATGAATTACAAGTTCAAGTCTTAATAAGAAAAGCTGTAGCTTATCTAAACTTTTGAAAAGAACAAATAATCAAAAGCATAAACAAGATCAAACTTAAAACTTACAAACACTTATTAAATCAAACTTATTACTTGATTCTAAATCAAGTTTTCATTTAGTTAACTTACTCCAAACATGTTATTTATAAAAATATGCTTATATTCAATATTTATTGAACCTAATTTACCGATGAGAAGGATTAGAGATGGCAACTAAACCTAGGCCTGATTCACATGCACAGCCTTGGCCGAGTCGAACTTGGGATGTCCAGACCTCGAGCCTGGTTTTTTAGAAAAATTGAGTCTCAAATTAAACTCGAGCACAAGATGCCAATTTTCATGCAAAACAATTTGATTTCTGACATTTTTAATTTAAAAAAAATTCAGGCCGGGTTGACTCAAGCCTGCACTGGGTCTCAGCCACACCTAGGCATCGGGCCTAGGCCTACCGGCTAGTTGTTGTCCCTACGAAAGATAGTTATTCTTTCCCATAAGTAAATTTTTGGTGGGCCTAAATTGCCAACTACCAACAAGTTACGGTGCATTACAATGGAGATAACGGTAGGTTTTCATGATGGCGAGTGCTATTTTTTGGGGTGATCCATCGGAAATTTATATACATCACAACCTTCTCTGTCCAATCCAAGCGATGAGACTATGATATAAAGCCATAGAGAATTACCAAAAGACATAACTCTACAAGAGGAATCTCTGTTATGACTCCACCTTTGGCTCCTTCATATACAGAAAGCTTCTAGCTTCTTCATCTTTAACATCACTGTTCATAGAAAGTAAAAATGTAGAAGTAAAAACTCAGTGGCTAATGGTAAAGATGCCTTTAATTTTAAACTGAACAAGGAAAAGTATTTGTGTGAACCTGTCAGGAGCTTCTGACTTGGAAACCAATGTGAGTCCTTTGGCTGCAAGGAAGTCACAGAAGTTGCTGAGATTTCTCTGCGGGAGGTACTTGAAAAGATGTCGAAGGAAATCATTGAATTGTTTTGGTTCCTGCAAAAGGCATCAACTGGCATTGTTGGTATGACCAAAATAGAAGAAAACTCAAATCCGACTTGTATGCAATTATATTATATATCCAACTTTGATGAATACAAATGTAAAATTGACATGTCTGTATAGAACACTCAAGCAAGTAACCTCTTACAAAATGTCTGAAATGCAGTTCTCCAAAGAGTACAAACATAGCAAATCTACCAGAATATCTTACTATGGATCATAAAAGTGGATAAAAATGTGGCATGCTTTGAGTAGGCAAAATGCACTTTATGACAACATTATAGCAAGCAGTGGTCATAGCTTGCGACCATTTGCAAGATAATTGCATTGAGTAGGTAGTTTGGCCTGATTACAAAGAAAAATTATAGAAATGACCATTATCCATGTGTTTTTCCATTCATCCAGAAACAGTTCGATCATGTACCTGCTCAAGAATGCAACCTTTACGGAGGGCAAGTAAACAGTCGAGTGCTTTCGGAAAATTATCACCTTCGTGAGAATTCCGAAGTAGGTCAAGTACTCTATCCTTCATATCACCAATTGCTTTAATAATCCAATCAGGGTTGTCTCTGCGTGATATCATGGCTTCAAAATCTTGGACAGGAGTTGAATTGCCAATTTTCTCAACCTCGATGGGTTTGTGTTCATTGGCTGTGACAGCAATAGCATTTGGTGCATCTTCGTATCCATCCTCCCCACCTGAGCCAGATGGTTTCTCTCGAATAACTCGTCTAGTTGCTTTCTTTAGCTGCAATTCAAGAGTTAAAGTAGTTATAGCAAAAATGCAACAGCACAAATCAAATTTACTTTCATGTTACTGTCAAACGTTGATGACCTTTGGGTTTTCTTTAACTTCAAAACTCCCACGAAATGCGTCAATAACAGATTTGTTGCGAGAAAGTAGTTCTGGATCAGGCTCAGTAATCTTCTTGAGAGTGGCATCTAGAGGAGGTACACCTCTATCTGGTTCTTTCGATTTTAACTCAAGATGACGGTAAAACCTCTGACAAACATAAAACAAGCATTAGTTCAAGTAGGAAAACGAGCAAGGTGTTAAGTAACAGTGTTATGGAATCCAGAAACCTCATGCATTTATTCTTCTTTGTTATTCTGAAAGACCCTTTCTAAAAAAGCCAATATCTAACACCCTGATAATCAAATGGAGTAAGTTCTTGCCATTCAAAGTAAAGAATTACTCAAAGGAATTCAAGAGTACAACTTCTTTATTCAAACTGCGTACTAAATACTTGAGCCTTATAAATACACCTATTGCCTAATGTAGGTTGGGCAACAAGTAGAGAGCAAGAAAATAAAGCTTCCTGCACAGAGATAACAGCATACGAAGCTTAAACTTGTAAAAGGAGCTTCAAGCATTAAAATATAAAAGTATTTCATATATGAAAATCCACCTTAGTAAATAATCATAGTAGAGAACTTCACAAACAAGTGCAAAACAGAACTACACGGAAAAGCAAAACACTCATTCAAAGATTTATAGGATGATAACCTTAGCAAAAAGGTGCCTGATTGACAATTACAAATTACCTCCAGAACAGGGTTTGGTGTGAAGTCAGGTGGGAGAGCTTCCTGTCTGCCAGCTGGTGCAAGGTCAAGCATCTTCACCAGGTTATCAGCTGCTTCTTGTTGTTGTTCGGAAGGCTGACAAGCTGCAGGAAAGCTGCTGAAAGATGGGAACAGAAACTCTCGAACATCCTCAGTAAAAGGGAGTACATTGAAATAAAATGAATCAGGCTGCACCGCAAATCAGTAAGAATTTAACAGCATTATAATAAAAAAAGCAATAAAAAGGAAGAAAACTGAATAACTTGATGTCAGAAATTAAAATGTCCATCATGAAACCTACAGTATTTTCCTTCTTAGATATATTGGGCGTCAAAACCCCAACAACAACATTTGCCTGTCCTTCTCTCCAAACACAACGGACAATTGCAACTTTATCCATTTCCTTCATTGCCCTCGCCAAGGCAGAAAGACCAAGAGTAGCCTTTATGTTGCCCGGTTCAGCAATAAAAATGTTGACGTCTTTCATGTAATAGTGTCTTTTTATCAACAAGTAGGTCAGCAACAAGAAGAGAAAAGCATGAGACTATGAAAAAGTACCCCACATAATTTGAAGCCAAAATCCATATGCAAAACATCAATCAGCTGTGCCTTACCGCCTTACATTCTTAGCATCGGTAAATCCAAGAAGCTTCACACTCTTTTCTGGTCTGAAACGTACAGCATCCCATTCAGCAGAAGATACAGGCACAACATGTGGTCCATATCGATAACCCTTGATTCTTTGTTCAGGGGGTACAACTTTACTATCATCTTCAACGCTTTTATATTCATAATCAACCTTAACTTCATGTTTAGCAAACTTATCAGTTGAAGGTGCCTTATCAGAATACTTTTTCAGAGTGGGGAATTTTTCTTCTGATGTTTTCTTGTAGACCCATACCTATGCAGATAACGAAGATGATGAGATAAATCTAAAACTTTGCTCCATTAATACATATGCATATAGATACCATAGAAAAAATAAAATAGTTTAATAGCCCAGAAATAAGCAATAAAATCTTATTATGGTTGAAATCACAAGTAGTTGATGAATGTGCTACTGACCTCAGATGCATTCAGTGTCAAAGGCTAGATGGTGCTCAAATTCAACTGATGAAACTACTTGGAATATCTTACATACAGATCACCATAAACATTAATCAACTTGCGCAACAAATATTAATCAGACTAGAAGGTTCCAATAGCTTCTTCGCGGCTAACCTCGTAAACTAGTTAATTCAAACTCATATATGCTAACATGGAGAAGCAAGCAACCTATTGCAATCATAAAATAGGCCAAATCTGATGCAGTGATGAACTTGACTAGTCAACCACCGCCAAATGGCATCGTGAGATCTACTGTTAGAAACTTTTGCAACAAGTTAAAAAAATTAATGAAGTACCTGGAAAATAAAATATGAAAAAGAAACTACAAAACAACCCTTCCATTTTTTTGGTAACAATCTTCATAACATGCAGTACATATCACAAGATCAACATTATAAACTTAACAAATATATCAATAACAAAATGTGCATTTTACCTTTATTTTCATATTTGGGCTAAGTTCAAGACCACCCCTGAATATTGTAACTGGAGCAATCTTTCGCGTTCTAAGTGCACCTAACAATGAAGTTGGACTGTCCACATACACTATCTTGGCAGATGTTTTCCTTGAGAATATATCTAAGAGATTATTATTTTCCTCCATTATTTTCTGATCTGCATAACTGTTTAACCCTATTCTCGCTATAATAGATTCCATTTTCATCCCATAAGCAGTCATTTGCGTGGCAATGGTGCTCACTTGATCTTCTTTGGTCCCTTCATAGGGATCTTTGACAGGATAAAGGGCATTTGTTATAAGACAGAGACGCTTCTTTCCTTTGTTTGTTGATTGATATTTTTTTATCAGCATATCCATACCAACAACAATAGCATCAAGATCTAACAAAGTTAAGGAACCACTGGAAACATGGTTTAGTTACTTCCTAAAGCTAGTCCATAGAGCATTTGCATATCAAGTGCATAATATCAAGAATGTTGAAAATCATCTGCTAATGTTTTACAAATTCCAATGATTATACAACTCTTCCAAGGAGATCCTTTTTGGGTTTTGAATAGGGAATTTTTTTTATATCACGTTCAAAAAAGTTGATAAATTGGGTGGGTATGCAAAAGAGATTCTTCCTTACAATATCTCTGTGACCAATGAAATGCTAGGGAGAATATAAACATCCAGGGAAAGTAGAATAATCAAATTAGTTGGATACAGTCACCAGAAGCAGTTCCACGAGGTAGCTGTTGTAATGCTTCAACAAGAGATCCATCAGCTACTTTGATATTTTGTAAAACAACAACATGCTCATATCCACCCACTTCTTTTGTCAACTCATTCTCGGTTTCTGAGAATTTTTAAACAAGCATAACTAAGGATAACTTGTAGATTCAAACCTTCTATAAGGAACAAAAAAACCCATTTTAGAGTACTTAAAAATCATTAACATGAAGGGTCAAAAAGATTGACCTTTAGTTCCAAAAACAACAATCCCCACCTCATCCTGTTTACTGTAGATCAGCTGCATGTAAAACCACAATACAATTAAGTAATTAGTGGAAAGTTGTTTTCAAATACTGCACTGTAACCAAATTATAAGCATTCAAATCTTGAATATTGAAGCGGATCAATTAAAAAGGGCACATACACAAAAAAAGAAAAAAAGGAAACTGAAATTGAAACAGATTAGTAGAAAAGCTTGAAGAATACCTTCTTTTGAATAAGCATGGAGCATAATTTTTCAACCTCAGGTAGGGTCTCGTGCATAGAGGGACCAACATCAAGTAACAACACTAAACCTTCCTGTTCCAATAAAGACAAGAGCTTCACGTTAATTTCTTACCTCCTAGGAAAAAAAGTGACCATCGAGATCAAATAATTCAGACAAGTTCAAAGTAGTAAAAAAAAAAATTCTGACAAAGAGTAAAGTGAAGTTGGTTCTAACATTTAATTGAAAACCAACATGCAGAAATGAACTAAACGGGTTCTTTCACAGTATAGGGAAAGAATTAAACTGGATAAAGAGACAGAGTCAGTACAGGTTTACCCTGTTTCGAGCCATTGGAGTGCGAGTATCGGACAGAAGGAAGAAGAGAGCAGAACAGAACAGAGGCTTGTAGAAGAAGCCTGGAAGTGAACGAACGACACAACTTACGCAGTCATTTCCACTTCCCGCCTCGATTTTAGCAACTCCGTCAAATTTCTATAACTTTCTTGCCCAGAAGTGAAATGGAAAAGCCCAAAATCTCAAATCTATAAAGCCCATGAAAATTTGAAGCTCTCGGCCTTAAAACACGAGTGAGAGAGACACACACACACGTTTCGGAGCTCCAATCCTTCGAAAATGGCATCTTCACCAACCGCCCACTGTAAGTTTCATTATTACAAGACTCCGAACAAGCATACAGATGGTTTCATTCGTCGCCAGGTTCTTCTCTCTCAACGGGACAACAATAAAAGACCACTCCAACAAATTGCGCGAAGGTAAAAGCTTAAGCTCCAACCCTCTCCTCCTCCCTTCTCTTTTCGCATGGGACTGACTTCTTCACAATATTGTTGCCAACAACAAAGGGAATTGATATTGAAGACCAGCGAGTTAGCTGTTATTGGAGCTATTTTCAATCTCAGGTACATTTCTTCGAATCTCTTCTCCAATATCATAGAGAATGTCAACATCAGACACGATTTTGTGGTCTTCTAATAACAGTAAGGGTTGTTCTGGGATGCAGTGGAAAAAAGCCCGATTACCTAGGAGTGCAAAAGAACCAACAAGCTCTGTCTCTGTGTCCGGCGACTAAGAATTGTATCTCAACTTCGGAGAATATCAGCGATATCATACACTACACGCCTCCATGGTTTGAAGCTTTTGTTGGTTAATTCTGTTCACTGACACGACTAGTACCTTTGCTGGGCACTGAGAAGATTCTGTTAATGACAACTTAGGAACGTGTTTTGTGTTTTTGTTCTACAGGAATTACAATGGCGGCAGAAAAAAGCCTGTGAGCAGAGAAGTTGCCATGGAAGAGCTTATTCATGTGGTAAAGATATGTCATCAGAAGAATTTCCAATGTTTTACTTGTATGGACCTTTAATAATTGAACTGAAGTCTGAAATTGAATTGTTCATCCTGCTGCAGATCAAATCAACGAAACCAGACAAATATACTCCGAGAATCGTGGAACAGAAAGATGATTATTTGTGTGTGGAATACCAAAGTCCCATTCTGGGGGTAGGTTTTATCGATTTGACCATATCACTTTCATCATGAGGACATTGTTACAAGCTTACAATAACATACTGCTGTGCCTGTTTGTTATATCATACAGTTTGTGGATGATGTAGAGTTCTGGTTTCGACCTGGAAACAAATCAATTGTAGAGTATCGATCTGCGTCTCGGATAGGAAACTTTGATTTTGATGTCAATAGAAAGAGAATCAAGGCAAGAATTCGTTTCATTCATAAAAAAATGTTTCTTGGTTTTCCTTTTGATGACATGAACTCGGTATTTCATTGTTTCATAGCAGACATTGAGATTGGCGTTGGAGAAGAAAGGATGGACTTCTGAAGAAACCTTTTGAAGGCCAACAACAACCAGTGGCATTTAAGTTCTTACATTAGTTGCCATTGTAGCAAACAGAGCTAAAAATAGCTGGCAATTTCTTATTCATCCCATTGATGATAAGAAGGAAATATTGATTTACCTTGTATTCTCATGGTTGCGTCAACACCAGAAGCAAGAAATGGAATTCAATTGTGAACAATTTCTTCTGTTTGATACTATTGCAACAATTTCTTCTGTTTGAATAGTCCTTAAATTGCTTTTTGAAAACCAGACAACAGTTTGAAGCAAACCGTGAGATTAATGACCAATAAAAGATGTGAACACCATAGATTCTACGAACAGAAAAACTTCAATTTAATAACGGCAAACACAGTGAGTTCATTATGCATATTGCATATCATCAGTTCGTCGCCACAAGATGTCCCTTAATTTCAAGATTTGCTGATTAACTTCATTACACTATGACCAATGAGCTGAAAGAGCAGAAACAAGCAATAAAGCACTAAGTGCAAGCATTCTGTGCCATTGCGAACTTCAGCTTCCAGGAAGAGTGTAATGGACGTTTGCCTGATCAATCTTTCCTGAGTTCCACATACTCTCTACGGATGCCATCAGCATTTAGGACAACTATTTCAAGCTTGTCTCCCTGTAGTACAAACATGACACTATAAGAAGGAAGATTAAAAAGTTGTAATATCGTTAAAATACTCTTTTTCTTCTTGCCAAGGTTTTTGTCGGTTCATCTATTTTGCATGAGTTCAAGCAATCCATCATTTTCTGCAGGTTTCTTTGTGCAGGACATACTATTTTAAAGGCCAAATCTAAGTTGCCTGAGAAACTGATTTCCTCGTGCAAAGACTGAAGAGTTAATTGGAACTTACAGTGTAAATATCCCTCTCGGTTGCTGATGCAAAAGCAGTTTTGACTAAATCAATTGCTTCTGGTTCCGTAAGGGGAGTTACTGCATCCTACACAGGCCACAAATTATTAGTTTAAACCTTAAAATAATGAAACTCTTAGGAAGATTCACATAACAAATAACAAAATATAACTGAAAACACCTGGGCTGGCAATAAGAGAGGGCTGGGTGACTTCAATTGGTTATCCAGAAATGGCATTATAAGTGTGGAACCAGAACCCTGGGCACTGTATCCAACCCTCTCATAGGACCCAACAGCATCATAAGTGTAAACACAGCCCTTCCCTACAGTTTTCAACAAGAATGCCAAGCTATTAACATGAACGGAGAGAGACTTAAAATTTATCACTTGACTAAATTAAGATACCTTCATTATCAAGGCCACCCAAAACATTGAAAGCATAATAAGGAAAGAAGCGTTTATAGTAAAGAGTGTTGGAGAGTAGTTGACCCATAGCTGGGCAGCTCATCTGCTTGTTGTGCTGATGTTGATAGATCTGAAACAAAAATACCAACATAAATCAAATGGGCCAGAGCAAATAGTTTAGTAAAATAAACATTGAACATAACAACAGCATATGCATCAACCACATTTACATTGTAAGAATTGTCGATTAGTCATATGATAAGCATGCATAATATACATGTATGCAAAGCAATACTAATATAGAACATAAAGTAGTAGCACGTCCTCATAGTTCATATCCATAAAGTTGTAGCAAACTTAAATTTAACACTTGGCGATATAATTCCACCTCCCCTGCTAACCTATTCCAGGAAAAAGTGAAGAGCACATGACAAGGAGTTAGACCAATTCCAGCTGGTCAAGCAATAACACTGTAAGTGGTACCCTGTCAATCTCAAAAAATCCCCTTAAGTCATTCACACTAGTTGGTATAGGCCAATCTTGGGCCCATTGTTAGACCAAGCAATTGGTAAAGCTGTAATCGCCCTATCTCTTTGTCATGTGCTCTCCACTTTTTCCTATAATAGGTTCATAAACAAGGTAGGATTGCATCACTTGGGCAGTAGATCTACAAACACACAGCACAATCATATCAACTTCTCAAAGACTCACCAGGTGCCTTGCCGACAACACCTTCTGCAGGGCTTTCACATCAGCTTGAAAACCAGATGAGGCCAAGACAGACTTGTCCGCTCTGAGGATCACATAGAACTTGAAGTCACAGAACTATACAAACTATGTAACAAGAATTACTTGCCTTACTAACTAATCAGATCGTACTAATCAACCAGAGCTGTGAAGCAAATTATTCACAATCAATGATGATGCAATAGATCATAATGAATATTTAAACAGCATAACAAGCCACATTTAAATGATTACACCCATAAGGGACAAGACAGTGAAGAGCCAAAGAGCATAAATAAATTACAGTTTACAGATTTTGGAGTAATCGCGGGTGAGAATATTGTAGCCGGTGGACATTCGAGTATCGGCAGCAATTACACAATAATCAGCTCCCGCAATCGCAACACAAGTTCTGAGGAAACAATCAAAACACGATGAACACGTCTACAATAAAAAATTATACAGTTAACAACGCAAGAGAGAAACAGATAAAAGAGAGAAACTTACCCTCCATTGAAATCGTAAGGAGACCAGTTGGCTTGTTGCTTAGTCATAGTTTAACGAAGAAAAATCAGAAGAGAGAAATTGAAGATGAGAGCTTGTGGATTAGGGCAAAGAAACTACAGAACTAGAGAGTTAAGCCAACGAGTTTCGCCCCCCTTTTTGTGCTTCTTCCGGATCTGTCTTTGGCATCAAGAAAGAAATTTGCAGTTCAAACCCATACGACGACGTCTAGCTGTTTATATTTTTGATGGACTGGGCCTTAAAGAGAAGCCTGCAAGTTGTATACAATTAGGCCTATACAAGGAATATATCATATTCTTTAGTGGGCCGAAATTATCTATAAAAATAAATAATTAGGTGTATTGATGATGTTTTTTATGATAAATTTGTACATTAAATTTTATATTTTTATTTTTAATAATTTAATAATTTAAAATTAAATAATAATTTTATTTAAATTAATTTTTATAAATTACGTGTAAAAAATAAAATCTATTACTTAGACAATTTTTAAGAATTGACAAATTTTGTATTTAATTAAAATTAAATCTATTGCTTAGACAATTTTTAAGAACCGGCATAATTTGTTTTAAATAATTAAATCATTAATTTAAATTATATATTATAATTTAATTAATATAAAAAATTTACAAACAATTTACAAATATTCAAGATCTAAAAATATCTAGTAGCACACAGTTTTATCCCTAAAGACTACAACAACAACAATAACACTCAGTAGAAATAAGTATGCTTTCAATAATATAAATTATAACAGCTCAAACCACCAGTCCATAGATATTGTTCACTTTAGATTGCCACTCGGGTCAAACCCTTCACGGTTTTATTCTTTCCACCTTTGGAAAAACGCGTCTTGTGAGGGAGAGGTATTTATACCCTTATAAGGCATACTTCGTTCTTCTTTCTAACTGACGGAGATCTCACACTCTCCATCCTTCTTAGGGCCCAGCCTAGCTGACACAGCGGTTCGAGTACCAGCTCTAATACACCATTTGTAACAGCCCAGACTACCCGCCTACAAATATTGTCCGCTTTGGGTTGCCCCTCGGGCCAAACCCCTCACTGTTTTGCTCTTCCCACTTTTAGGAAAACGCGTCTTATGGGGAAGAGATATCCATACCCTTATAAGGCATACTTCGTTCTCCTTTCCAACGATGTGGGATCTGACATAAACAAATTTGATATATTCATTAATATTTTGATATGTATTTAATTTATATGAATAAAATGATTTATAATTTTAATAAATTATTAACAATTTTACTGTTATATCGCATGACTTTGAAACTCTTATATTTTGTTAAAATGATACATAAAAAAGATTAATCATAATTTGATGTATATTTCAAATAATTTCTTCTTTTAAAATGATTTAAAGAACAAAAATTACATATTAAATTCCTTTATCAATATTTTAATAACAAAACATTGAGAATCATTTCACAGATAAATTTTAATAATTTACAATTAAAATTTATAATTTTAATATTCAAGCCAATTGTTAGAGATTATGACATTAAAGTCGTATTGAATTGAAAATTGATTTTACATTAAATATGACTTTGACTTAATACTCTTTTGAATAATAATACAAATATATATGTATTAAAGAAATTGATGAATATGTATATAATATCACATAAAATATATATTGTAAATCAATTATAAACAAAAAAATCACACATTCCATACTTTTTTAAGTTGTTAAAATTAATCATAATAAGGTATTAGCTATTGATTTTATATTTTAATTCAAATTTTTTTCTTTTTTTTTTGTGTTTGAATGATTAGATTAAATCAATTCAACTTTAAAAATCTTGAATTGTTCAACTTTTTAGTTTAGATTTTAACCTTCTTGTTCGATTTAATTTAATAATTCTTATTGTTAAAAACATTCAATTTTATTAATTAATAAATTAATTTTTATTAATTAATAACTTCTTATAAAATTAATTAAACTTCAGAATTTTCAATTGATAAGGATCATCTTTTCAAATTCTTTAATTTTATTAAATCTTTAACCCAGTCTGTTAACTTTTGGGTTAATTACCAAAAAAAGCCAAAACTTTCGTCAATTTTTTGATTATAACTCGAACTTTAAAAAGTAGTAATAAAATGCTTAAATATTCAATTTTTTTCAATTTTTCCTCGACGTTAGTCTTTCCGTTAAGTTTGTTAACGTAACTTATTACATGTTTAAGAAACCTTAACTATTAATACTTGTCAACCAAGATTAACACAATAAATGAATATCAATGAAATGACGTTTTTTAAAAATGACATTGATCAGATTATGCAGCTCCAACGACCTTACACTTTGATTTCAGTTTTTCCCTTCATTTTTAATTTATTCTCTCGACATCCTCACTCTTCAAATTTTAGATTATACAACCCTGATGCCCTTATGCTAAGGACATCAAGAGAATGAATTAAAAACGAAAAGCTTACTGGTGCAGTATGCTGTAATGCAAGAGTAATTTAGAGCGTCAAAAGAACAAACAAAAAATAAATAGCTGAAGGTATCAGGAAAATAACAGATAATATCTGGCTAAAATTTAAAAAATTAAAAGTTTGAGTATTTAATTGTCACTTTTAAAGTTTGGGTATTTAATTGCCACTTTTAAAGTTTGGGCTAAAATTGAAATTTTTAAAAAAATTTAAGCATTTTATTGCTACTTTTGAAAGTTTAAGGTATAATTGAAAATTTGACAAAAATTTAGACCTGTTTTTTATAATTAATCTTAAATATTTTAAACCTTAAATTTATGATTTAAATTTCAATTTGATTTTTAAAACTTTTTTTCGAATTTTTTAATAAGATATTATCGACTATTTTTTATTCCATTTTTTAATTCAAATGGTTTTCATTTTTTTTATATGTCTCGATTCCAATTCTATTCTACGACATTCGATTTAGGTCTAATAAAATAGTCACCGAATAACACGTGTATGATCCGTACATCGCAAATCGGAAATACGGAAAGATTCAAAGTGAGAGAAGAATTCACGTACAGACAGAGAAACGAGAAGGAAAGAGGACATGTGGGGTATTCTTGGATGGTTATTGAACTTCGTGTTACTTATGGCTGTCATGGGCATCGTAGGATTTCAGGTGCAATCCTTCTTCAAGCTCTTAATTACTGTCTGTGACTCACTATCTGGGTACACAAGACCAGAGAGATGAGTACTGAATTGGGTTTTCCTCTAAGAAGTTTTCGTTTTTCATGTAATTGTTTATTGAATTTCGTTTTCTTTCTTTTGGATGCAGCTCATGAACTTGACGGATCTTGAGACTGATTATATAAATCCTTACGACTCGGCGAATCAGATAAACGCGGTTGTATTGCCGGAGTACATAATTCTAGGATTGCTGTGCATGTCATTTCTGTTTACAGGACATTGGTTTATGTGCCTTTTGTGTGTGCCTTGCGTATACCACAATTTGAGATTGTAAGTTTCTGAATGCCATGACTTTCTGAGATTAGCACCTGAAAATTAGATTATCACTTCAAATGCGGTTCGTTTGAGCATTCCATTTGTGTTTTCTTGTGGTCTTTCGTTTTTGCCAGAGCTCCACAGAAAAGTCTAATTAAGAATTTATTGTATATCCGTATCTCTAATATCATTTTGCATTTTAACTCTACTAAAATAGTATTCATTGCAATCTACAGATTGTAAATAAGATTCAAAATTAGTACTAGAGATAAAGACAAGCCTTTATTTAGATTTTTAAACATTTTATGAAACATTAGTATGATATAGGCCAAGTTGTTGGCCATTTATAGGAACCCACTAAAAGTTGATTTCATTAGGATTTAAGTTACCACTAATACCTTTTTTAAAAACGTTGAAGTGTTACGTGATATCATATATAACAACAAGGGCTTACTTAATGTGCAATTCAAACCTTTAAGAAACTTTAGCATGTTTTAAGAAACTTCCTTTTTCTTTTGGTAATTAATGTTTGAGAAGTTGTTGTGCTTGGGCAGATGTTTAAGGATAAAAAGTAAAGCAGAAATTTGAGAAAATTAGTGAATTTTGGAAGATCCTGCTGATAAACATACTATGTCAGCATCGTAATTTAACAGTATAATCAATGTGTTCTTCTGAGTTAATTGTCAGGTACATACAGAGACAACACTTGATTGATGTTACCGAGATCTATAACCAGGTGAATAGGGAAAAGCAGAAAAGGTTTTTTAAGCTTGGTTATCTTGTCATTCTTCTAGTGATCTCCATATTCCGGTAATTTCAAAGGTTCTCTTTCATTGGTACTATTGAATTGATTGCTTTTCTTGTCTTGCGATTTCTGGTGGTGGCTGATTAGATATTGATGCCTGCTTTTATATTAGGTTGCTTTGGACAGTTGGAGAAGAGGGGGATTAATCAGGAAGAGCTATTCTCAGTCTAAGTTAGCCTCGGTGAGTTCTTCTAATTCCTTTACTTTTACCCATCTATATTTTTTCTTTAGGAAGTAAGTTGATGACTCAATCCATTAAGAGGGTTCACGTGAATGCACTTTTTGATGATATTCTCTACGAAGGACATTGAATCCCTCATGAATTTGGGAACCCATATTTGCAAACATGTCCTGAATTGCTTATATCAATATGTTGGATCCTGAACAATTGGTAGTATTGGTGAATAACAATTAAGTAAATGAGGCATGGTGTGGTATGTGATCAAGTTGTGTAATAGCCGATCCAATTATGAACGCAATCAGTGCGACTGTTAAAGTGCTCCGACTGCATTAGGAATAGCATTGTGCAGATTCGATCAAAATTGAATCTGTCTGTTGTCTGCATAATAATCTGCTGAAAAATAATCGGAGAGAACATGGTATTTTCACATTGGTCACATTTTTGGGCCTACCAATCAATGTAAGGTTGTATAATTTCAGCATCAATTGTCAAAGAAGTGTAGAAAGTATTAGCAGCTTCTGAAATGATGGCAAAATTCATACTAAACTGCAAGTTGCCAGTAAATTTTCTTCTTTGGATCTCTGTCATAACATCTGACCCATTTCTGTTACTGTTTTTGCCCTTTCAGGTTTTCTCGGTGATGGAGGTACAGGCTTAAGGACCATGAGCATAGGGATTCTACAGAACTAGAAGCACACACATGTGCTCATGTACTTTTGATGCTCATAAGTTCCTGCATTAACAGACAGAAAAGGTTGACCGCCTTGCAAATGGCATTAGTCATAGCATTTCGTTTTCTCTGTTCTCTAATCAAACTTAGATTTCGATACTTCCCATTAAATTATGGTGAATTGTTGGTTACTACATCGGCCATTTGTAATAAGCCAAGTTGATGGACTTCTTGTTTGGGCAGAATCAATTTTCCTTAAACCTATGTAGTAGTGGCAATGGTCAAGTCGAGTTAGGAGTGGCAGTTAAGTTTGAGTCTTGTCTCAAATTCTAAAAGTTCTAGAAAAATAAAATTCTTTTATTTAAAACGATATCGTTTTATATTTTTTAAAAATTTTAAATAAAAATTTTAAATATATTGTTTGATTTGTTTCTATTACCTTGTTTTATATTATATATTATATATTGTATTTTATATTTTTGTATTTGTATTTGTATTTGTATTTGTATTATTATCTTTTGTCTTTTTAATTTAATTTAATTTATTTATTATTATTTTTTTAATTTAATAACTAACCTTTTAAATTTTTATAAATTGAGTCAAAAGATTATTTTTGTTGATGTGATGTATTTACTAAAAATATTGTTTTTAATTAGGTTTAATTATAAAAACATCTCAAACTTTATTCAATTTTACAATTATAGTTTAAGCTTAAAAAAAGTAGTAATTAAATATTCAAATTTTTAATTTTTTCAATTTTATTTTCTTTAACATTACTGATGTCAATTGTCACATAAGAAAGATACCTTTAACATTTACATATGTTAGACTTAATTAAACTATCTAATTAAGTTTCAATAAGTTTTTAACTAAACTACGCCATTTTGATTATATATTAAATAAAACTACAGGTCGAGCTTTGATCAACTAGTAAAGTTGATCTTTTGTGATATATATTAAATAAATTATTAAATGATATTTTTATATAAATTATATTAACAAGTTGATCACTTAATAATATATTTTATCTTTCATTATTAATTTTTTTTAAGCTTTTGCTCACGTGAATAAAAGTTTAGAATTATTAAAATTCAAACAACTAAAAGTTAAGCAAGCCTAACAAGACCAGAGTCCAAACCTCTTTATTAGTGGTTACAAAACAAAAACAAGACCAAAGAGTTTTAAGAATGCGTGTTTGGTAAGCACAAACTTTCAGATGGACGTAATTTATTATTTACAGGAGTTCAGATTCCGTTTCCGTTAGATTACTCTTTAGATATTTATGTACTTATAATTTATTAATAAAAGAAAACAGTGACTTGATGTCAAAAAAAAAAAAAAACAGTGACTTCAAATCATCTCTTATTAATTAACCTTCAGTGACTATTGTTATGAGAAATTTCTTTGCCTGGAATTTTTATTTCTTCCCAATGGAATTTGGGCTCGATTTCTTCCTAAAAAGATGCAAATAATCAATGTTTTTATAACCAAATCTAAAATTAAATCATTAAAATAAGAGATTTAAAATTTAAAAGTTCAATTGTTATAAAATTGGTATGTAACAACAATTTTTAAAAACTGCCCAGAAGTTAAACTAGTAAGACAAGACGTTTTAAGTTTAAAATATTTAACTTGTATTAGACCATAAAAATCGAATAAAATTAAAATATAATTTAAAGAGGTTGTCCTTGTCCACAAAAGAATTTAAAATTTAATTAAAAATAGATTGTTAAATAAAATTTAATTAATTTTTTTGATTTATAAGAATTTATCAATTAATAAAAATTGACCGATTTATTACTAAATTGATTAGTTTTTAGTATCAAGACAAGAACTATTAAAATAAATTAAACTGGAAAGTTAAAAATCGTACCAAAAAGTTAGACTATTCAAGATTTTTACAATTGAATCGGCTGAACTTGTTAATTTTTTAATCATCATTATATAGTAAAGATTGAACATAATTAAAAAATTTAAAATATAATTAAAGAATGATACTATCCTTGCACATAATTAAAGAAAGAGTCACTTAAAGAAAAATTAACTTATTTATTCTAGTTTATAAAAATTAGTTATTTACTAATAAGCTGAAAATTTTTAATAATAAGAGTTATTAAAATAAACTAAACAAAAATTTGACCGATTCAAAATTTTTATAGTTAAATTGATGGAATCGATTTAATATGCTAATCATTACATATAATATTAATTTGCTCCTGAAAAAAAAAGTAAAATAAGTGTACCGCAATAGTTTAAATCGTAAAACAAGTTATGAATCTCCTAATTCAAGAGAATATAGATTTGGCATTATAGTAACGGACTAATCATTTTAATTTTAAGTAAGATGATTGATATTTATAAACTTCACTTATATTGAGTTTTTCATTTAATCTTAAATTATTAATTTATCAAATAATTTATTTAAAGTTTGTAATAATATATTATTAGATATAAACATA
Organism: Erythroxylum gracilipes; assembly: GCA_026413385.1. Lineage (NCBI taxonomy): Eukaryota > Viridiplantae > Streptophyta > Magnoliopsida > Malpighiales > Erythroxylaceae > Erythroxylum > Erythroxylum gracilipes. Next base: position 23,548,454 of record JANZLC010000009.1, read on the forward strand.
CTAATTTTATAACAATCAACCTTTAAATTTTAAACATCTTATTTTACTAGTTTAATTTCTAATTAAGGATGACAATTAGCCCGACTCCTGCTGCACGAATAATTGATACATGAGAATAAGTTTGAGCACCAGCTTGATTCGGCTCAGCCAGAACATTTTTTATAAATTAAAAATGCAAAACGATGTTATTTTGTTTATAAGGGTAGGATCTCAGGCCTTGGCAACTTGAGACTCAAATTTTCAGAAAAAACTAGACTCGAGGCCCGATTAACCCTGACATGATCAGTTGAATTTGGGGTAGGGTAAGGCAAATTTGGGCTATCCCCATTTTTATGGATCGTGATGAGATAGGCTTAGGCCCAGATGCTATCCTATTTTTAATTCGATTTTTAAAATGTTAATAATATTAAGTACACCCAAAATGGCAAAACATACTAGAAACCATTCAAATTTATAATATCATCCATAATTCAATTTACAGGATTCATGAGAAATCAGATAATTTACATAAGAACACAAGAGAACAGCAGGAACAAGAGAAAACACTATTTAGTATTTTTACAAGGATGACAAATTGAGACTTAAACCAATTGTGTCACACGTACATATATCATCCGCCTTGACGTTGGATTAAGCGGCTGTTTTATGCAGAGAAGAAGCCTCTCAAACAAACTCCTCTTTTCATTTCTGCTTCACCTTTGCAATGAATTCCTCCGCTCTCTTCTCCGTTTCATTATCAGTATCATTCTCAACATCATCATCATCTTCTTCACTACCAATACAATCCATTGTTCAATTTACACGATTTCTTAGAAATCAACTAATTTACAGAAGAACAAAAGAAAACAGCAGGAACAAGAAAAATACTATTTCGTATTTACAAAGACTACAATTTGAGACTTCACTACCCTGAAGATTAAGCAGATGTTATGCAGAGAAGCCTGTCAGTAAGTAATTCTTCTCTCCATTTCTGCTTCACCTCTGCAATAAATTCCTCTGCTCTCTTCTCCATTTCATTATCGGTATCATTCTCAACATCGTAATCATCTTCTTCACTACTAATATCATCTGAATTAATATCTTCATCATTTTCTTCCTCAGACCCATCGTAACCCATCGTAGCCCTGATGTTCATTATCATCTACGTTGTTGCTGCAATGGAATTTCTCATCTATATCGATGGTTGTAGCGTTACTTTCGTACGGAAAAAAAGTTTGAAAAAAGGACGACCCTTCAAAATCTGCTTCAGATGTCTTGGAACTTCCAAGCGAGATGATTACAGCGATGAAGTTGAACACGACAAAGAAAGCGAAACGACCTGGCTTTGAGTTTGACACCACTAGGAAATCGTAGACAGAGACAAGAAGGTTTTGATGATGACTGGAAACTGAGAACGAGAGGTAGAAGAGAACTAACAGTACTAGAGGCACTCCAATTGCCTTCATACTTGATCTCTTCTGTACACTTCCCCTAATGCAGGGAACGGGGTTTTATACACTTAAATGTTTTTATATAATATTTTAGCAAGATTTAATACGTAAGTCTAAATTTTTTAAATTTTTATATACTAACTTAGTAAAACAAAAAAATGGTCAACAAACTTTAGTGCATAAAGCTCTCATTTTGCGAAGTCACAAAAGAATAACTTTATTGGTTGCCCTCTATATACTAAATTAGTCAACTCAATTCAAAAAATTGTTTTAATAATTTGTGAATATTTGATATTTAAAAGGTTTATATAATTTTCCATCTTTGTTATTATAGTTTTGAAATTTTTAAATAAAATTTTTAATAATTATTTATTAGAAATACAATCCCTTATTTGATGTTAAAAATTTATAAAAAAGAAATTATATAATTTTTCAAATATTAAAAAGTATATCAATAAAATATTAACAAAATTAATCTTTTAAATTGAGATATCCAAAAAATTTAAACACTTAATCAAAATTTAAACTTATTCACTATATAACATTAATTTAAAAAATAAATTACAATTTACATAATCCTTTGCCTTTCAAATAGCAATCTTAATTTCTTATATAATAATTATTAATAAAATTATTAGTAAATTATTTTATTTTATTAAAATAAATAATTTAAAATTTTATATAAAATTAATATTTGTTTTAAATATTTTTAATTGTTAAACCAAATATTATTTAAAATTTGAATATTTTGAGGATATTTTAAATTTCGTTGTATTTATTAATAATAATTTATTTATTTTAATTACAAATATTAAATTAAAATCTTAAGTAAAATTAATTTATTCATAATTCTTATTAATAATTAATTTATTTAATTAAATATATCACATATTAAATTAAATTATTCATAATTTTATTTAAAATTAATATATGAAATAATTAAATAATATATTTTTAGTTGATAATAAATCAAATTATGAAAAAAGTATATAACAAAAACTACTTTTTATGGTTTTCATAATTTTTGAAAACACCAATAAAATAGAATCTAAAATAAGAACAAAAACTCAAATAAATAAAATTTTTACTAAATTTAAAAATATAAATAAAAAATAAAAAAGGCAGCGGTGAAGGTGAAGGTGACGGCGAAGGTTCAAAGTGCCAGGAAATTTGCAAAGATCTTTTTAGGTCATATGAATAAAAGAGTACCACAATATAACAATAAGTGAAACGAATCTAAATAAGGGTGTGTAAAGATTACTACTTGGCACGTTCCTGGGCGTTGGTTGGCTGGTCAAGCAGTTGCTGACGGAAATGAATTTAGACTTTTACTACAATGTCGTGCTGAATCTGCTGATTGTTACAGTTTTGGGCTTTTTAGAGCGTAGTCTTTGTTTATTTGGACTGTCTGAGTATAATAAGAACTTTGGTCGATTAGTTCAATTTTGGTTTGAGTATTTAAATTTAATACATAAATTTAAATTTGTTAAATAATTTTTATTTAAATATCTAATTTATAAGTTGTTGGGCAAGGGGAGGTTTTTCCAAAAAGCCTTCAATCACTTAAGAAAAGATTCTATAAATTGGGGATTTTTTTTTAAAATTATTTAAATTATTAGCACGAATAATTTATACATGAGAATAAGTTAATATTACAAAACAATAACGTTTAAGTACTATTAAAAATAGTTTATCTATTTGTTAAAGGTAATATTGCGTACTAGTATACTTCTCTAAATCTAACGTTTGAGTAAGACTTCTACGTATTGTTGTTGTTGTTATAATAACATTCAACTAAGAATTCTATCAAGACGTAAAGTGTGAGAAAATTTAGAAGTATCAAAGAACTCTAGTATATAACGCTCCTTGCTTTGTGGGGGTATAAGAGAGGGATATCAATTGTACATGTTAAGATATATCATATATATCTTTCATTTTGTTTGGACATCTCTTTTATTAGTTGGGCATATAAGATATTAATTATAGTAGGATTAAAAAAGATGTGGTTGTTACACTTGTAGTTGTGAAAGAATCCTACACTATATTGAAGTCTATTATCATGTTAGTAATTGAATTGTTTTATTGCTGAATTTTGTGGATTTCATGCATAGAAGAAAATAAAGGGAAGTGGTTGTCGCGTGTTGGTGAAGGGTTTCTGATTGTGAGAATTGTGCACACCTTCATCAGGGGTATCTATGGGTGTTGCATCAACCTGCAGTTTGGAGTTAATTGAATTATGGTATAGATATATATGGCATCGTGCATGTGTTCCTGGTGTGTGAAATACCGTGTGTGAACTTTACGATTCCAAGAGTTGTTCTTATGTGGTGTGCGTCTTCTGGGTTGCCATACACTATGGGTTAACTTGTGATTTTCCAGACTTGCTCTTCTAGGTTTGTGCGTGAAATATACATGGTGTGTGTAGTATTTCATATGGTTTAATTGGAGTTGTTGAAGTTGGGATGAATCAGTTCAACTGGTGAACAGATAAATTAGGAGATAATTTAAAAGAGACATTCCGGATAAGATCAAAAATAAGAAACGTGCATTAGACACTTTCATTGATTGAAAAAACAAATGCACAAGGCCCAAATATACCATGCATGTGTCATGCACACAAGCCGAGCCAGGTGGACGAATGACAGACGGTGCGCGTGTGGAGATACCCTCATTCCTCTCACCTTAAAACTAGTGAGGACACTAGCTCACACATTCCAATAAACATAGTAGTATAAAAACCCAAGTGAGCAAGTATACACTAGCAATATGGAGCAAGCTTAATAAGAAAAAGAGATAAAAACAAAGCTATTGCATTACCAACAGGCTTGATAACTATCCAAAAATGACGTTTTCCAGAAAACGATGTCATTTTTTTAAATAAGTAAAAAATCAGGTCATGTCAGGCCCAACTACATTAAGCCCGACTGGACCTCGAGCTGGGTCTGGGCCCAGGAGAAGATGTTGGGTTTGCTCGAACCTGAGTAGTGTTAGACAAAGTCAAGTAGAAGAAGTCAAAAGCAGTTGTAATCATATTAGGATTATCTCCTATAATGTAGGAGTTAGTTTTGTACATGATCTCCTAGACGCTAGTCAAAATCTATCTATAAAAACATCACACTGTACATCAATGAAATCAACAAAAAAACAGAGTTCAAACTCAATATGCCTTTGTCTATTTTTCCTTATCCGTTTAACATGGTATCAGAGCCATTATTGTGATCCTGCGAAGGACTCAATTGGCTTAACATCATCTGCTATAACCGAAACCATCAACTATGAGTGTAAGCAGCCCCGATCCTTCTTCTTCAGCTATGTCTGAGGCCACCAAATCTTGTCAAATCAAATAGAGAAACTATTGAGCCAGAATACTGGAAACGACAATGTCAATGTGTAAGTGAAATTGAACAACCATAATTACTCCCTGAGGTCCAAACTGATGCTCCTGGCAATTGGAAAGAAAGGAAAATTGGAATACATCAATGATGAGATACAACCACCAACAAGAACAACAGACATGTTTCGAAAATGGCAACAATCTGATCTGCAAGTTTTTTCCTGGATAATCGATGCAATCGAACATAACTTGGTGGGACAGTTTATTCAGTATCCATCCTCCAGAGAACTCTGGGTAGGGCTTGAAAAAACCTACCAAAGTGGTGAAGGATCCCTACAAATCTTTGATCTAATAACAAGAGCAAACAACCACAAACAGGGCCGGATGACTAATGAAAAATATTATATTAGCTTCCAGCAATTTTGGCAAGAGTTAGACGCAAGGGAACCAAATCCCATGCACTGTGCCACAGACATTACAATATTCAACAGGATTAAGTGGAAGAATCGATTATACCAGTATCTGGCTGGTATGGATGAGAAGTATGACACCGTCAAAAGGGATTTGCTGAAACAAGACCCTTTACCCTCATTAGAAGAGGCCTACGCTACTGTTTGACAAGAGGCCGCCAGGATGGATATTCTAAACCCATTGGCAACCAATGAATCTAGCGAAGGTCTGACATTATCGGGTGGAATTGGTTCGGGATTGGCCGTGAAAGGAAGAGAACATAGGCCGCAATCGGACTTCACAAAGAAGGAAGCCACTGAAAAATCCAATGTTGACCGGTCAGAATCTAGCAAATCTTCATACTGGCGTCCAGATCGGTCGGGTTTAAAGTGCTCTCACTGCAATATGACCCGACATATCGAGGAGGAGTGTTTCCATATTGTAGGTTTTCCAGAATGGTGGATGAACAACCCGAAAAGAAAAAATCGAAGCAGACAGCCTCGGTCTGGTACGGTAGCCACCACCACTGGAAACCCTGTGGCCACCAGCGGCAACACCATGGAAACTGGAGAGCATGGAGCTTTTGTCGCGGCAGGTTTTGGAAGAAAAGAAGGTGGCGGCTCGTTGAAAGGGACAAATGAATCAGGTATAGGGTTTGGGGTTTGTAATTTACCCCCAAATCCTTTACTTTCTAGCCCCAAGTTTTTTAAAACTGAAAGTTTTATGATAATTGTAGTCCAAATGTTGGAAGAAATGACGTATTTTACCTCAAAATTAAAGGCTTTGACCGAACTTACCCCAGTCAAACACAAGCTAGCCAAATTAGCCTACCAAATTTCCAGAATAGCCAAATTGACTCCAGAAATCACAACATTGAACGAAACCACCCATTACCTTTTCGAAAAGATCAGAACACCCCCAAACCTCAGAAAACCGTATATATTGTCCAGAAACCCAATAATCCGAAATGTACTCGATGGCTCTTTGATTGTGGAGCCACCGAATGATGACCTTTGACCATACAGATATCCTAAACCCATCACCACCTCAAAAAGACCAAATCCAAACCGTCGATGGTAATTACGCATCTGTTCAAGGTGCGGGATCAGTAGAACTTTCCCCAAAACTAAAACTATCTCACTGTCTATATGTCCCATCACTCACCTGCAAATTACTATCCGTAAGCCAAGTAACCCGAGATTTGCGTGTTGGGCCCGTGTTTTACGTGTTGGGCCCGTGTTTTGCGCACTCGCCTGGCTCATCCCCGGGTGCTTCAAGGTTGCACGCGACCCACACTTCAGGGTTGCACGCGACCACAGCCCTCAAAGGTATTGTCCTCTTTGGTCATGGGTGAGGCCACGACTCGAACCCATGACCTCAAGGTTTTATAGCTTCC
>JANZLC010000009.1:23579810-23597225 GCA_026413385.1 Erythroxylum gracilipes
TCACTATCTCTCAAACTTTACAAAGTATTCTTTGTTTCTGAGCCTCTTCAGGTCTCTTACAAACAGTATTCTTTCACTTTTAGCCTCTTCAGGCTATCTGTAGTACTTTCTATCGAAAGGTGTTTTGAGCTTGTTACAGTATAGCACTAGATTGTTCGCACAATTTCTCTCAATAATTGCTAAGCTTTTTATCACTTTTGTAGCTCTTGTAACTCGTATCAGTTTCGTCTCTTAACAGTCTTCGACTCTGACTCATATTTATAGCCTTCGTCTTCAACTGCTTCTTGAAAACTGCTTCTTGATTCTTTAAAGAAACAGTTATTCAGTTTGAGTTCTGTAACTAACTCAAGTTAATTGCTTTCGTCTGTTTTTTGCTTGCATATGCTTTTGCTACCGTCTGCTTTTTAACGTATGCTTTTCAAATAGCTTCCGTCTGTTTTCTGCGTCTGCTTTTCAAATAGCTTCCGTCTGTTTTTCTGCGTCTACTTTTCAAATAGCTTTCGTCTGTTTTTCTGCGTCTGCTTTTCAAATAGCTTCCATCTGTTTTTCTTCCGTCTGCTTTTTGTGTCTGCTTTTGCTTGCGTCTATTTTTTATGCGTATGCTTTTCAAATAACTTCCGTCTGTTTTTCTGCGTCTGCTTTTCAAATAGCTTCAGTCTGTTTTTCTTCTGTCTGCTTTTTGTGTTTGCTTTTGCTTGCGTCTGCTTTTCTCGTTTACGTTATTTATTTGTTTTGCATCAAAATCATTTAATCGTAAAGTCATTTTGACTTAACAGAATTGTCCTTCAATGCTTCTCAAATTGTTTGCCATGATCTATTACGTGCTGTCAAACACAATAAATATAATACCCTTCTCTGATATCAAATGATAAAGCAAACACACGCAAGAGGCGGTGAATTGTGTGTAACTTAAAAACTTTAAGTTACTATCAATTTGTGTAAATGATAAGAGTATGCTAAATTTTAACAAAGAATCTATAAATAGATGGAACCTGCTAAAAAATGGAGGGCACTGCTAACTTTTAAGAAAACGAAAGGAGCTTGTTAAAAAATAAAAGGAGCTTATTAACATTTAAACAATGAAAGGAGCTTGTTTAAAACAAAAGGAGCTTATTAACCTTAAAAATGAAAGAAGCTTGTTTAAAACGAAAGGGACTTATTAACTTTAAAAACTAAAGGAGCCTGTTAATGAAGGAAACCTCTTGCAATATTAAAACAAAAGGAGCCTATTTATATCGGTAGAGAGAGTGACACAATCCCCAAGTATTCAACTTGAGTATTTCACTATAAAACTTCTAGTAAATTTTCACGAGCCTCTCCAAGCTTACAAATGTATATTTTTCAAGGTTTTTCAACCTTCCATACTTGTAGTGTTTAACAAGCCTCTTCAAGCTCTTAACAGAAAATGTATAAAGGGTTTAATAGTATCTCTTTCACTTTCTAAGGCACAAAGAGTTTGATATAGATAGGACTTTTAAAAATATCAATGTTGCTGAAGTATTTCGCAAATCTGTGTGTTTTTTTGCAAATGTAGTGGCTCTTCTTTAAGTAGATATATTCCTCAACTAGTCGTTGCTTCATTTTAATTTTAAGTTGATTTTGTATCTTTGATACCATCTCTACGGGAATATTCCAATATTCAAATGTTAATAAAGAATTTTTGAGAATAATATTGGAGTTAATTGTTCAAATTATGTGATTGGTAAGATTCTTCCAGATATTGTAGAATCTTTTCTAATAACGTAAGTTCATTAAGAAGGTTCTTGTAAGAAAGGAAGCATTTATCCTATGATATCATTTCCTTTTAAGAATTATGTCCGTACCTATATAAGGAAATAAATCCAAGTTGAATTTTGAAATATTATAGAGTTATCATCAAAATCATTAACAATAAACCTTTAGCTAAGACCCTTCTTCTACATTCATTCATTCTTAAAAGAAGTATCTTAGCAGGGTTTAATTACTATTTCACATTAACAATGCCATCTTATAAATTATAAGAGGATGTATGTAAATCATAATATAATGCAATCTTTATTGAGAGATAAATATAATCTTTAAATTTAAGGGGTTATTAAATCCTTTTAATATTTTTCTTAATGACTTAAGTTAGTGGATCAAGTAAAACAAGATAAACAGAGTTAATAAGCCCTTTGACATTACCATTCTCATCCAATAAAATGTTTTCGTTAAAGTTAAAGGAAAAGTTTTGGATAAAATATACAACTAATTCCCAAATGGTTTTAATGGGGATTGTGTTTCTCACCAATCAAGAAATTAAGGAAGACTTTATCATGTACTAAAACCTTGTGAAAACCTAAAATTTGGGCAGGAGTAAGCAATGGCTATGACCCAAATGACTGTCGAAAACCTTTTAGGAAGAAGTTACACTTACATCTGTCTATACTATTAATTGTGTTCTTACTTTTTTAATAGGTAATATCTTTCCTTATGAACGCTAGTATATTGTGCTCTTGACTACCAAATCATTAAAATCTTTGGTTGTGGTTGTTTTGTTCTTCTTTAACCATATGAATATACTAAACTAGAATCAAAAGTATAATTATGTTATTTCCTAATGTTGGGATCCTTTGTCATAAAGTCTTTGTATTTCTTAACTTGTGATCTTTTAGTAGCATAAGATGTTCTCATCCCTTTAAAAATTTTGTGTCAATAAACCTTTTTGTCAAAATTTTTTGATCCCACTATATCCTTGTTTCCTAACATTTCTTTTATAGGATAATAGTTTTAGTAGTTCGACACAACTTATGTTTGATCCCATCATATCTCCACCAACTGTCAATCCATTACTCCTTTAGAAGATTCCTCTCTATCCATTCGCATGTTTATTTTGTTATTATCTCTCTATATAAACCTTGCACATATTACGAGGTAAGTTCTGACCCTCTATAGCAACAAATAATGACAGAAGAATTATAGGCACATAATTGCACTAATACTTAGGATATGGTCGACTTATCTTTAGGAAAGTCAATTATTGGATATAAATGGGTCTATAAAATTAATATTCTAGCTGATGGATTAGTTAAGTGATATAAAGTCTGACTAGTTGCTAGAGGATTCACTCAAAAGTATAATATTGATTACGAGGAAACATTTTCTCATGTAGTATGCTTAACATCAATTCGTATTCTTATAGTAGTTGCTATTAGCAAACATTGACCATTATTCGCATTATAATATTACTCATACTATTCTCTTAAGCCATGCAGTGCATCGACCAAAAATCTAGAATTTCATATAAAAGGATGTGAATGGAGACTTAAAGGAAGAGCCGATGGAGGGATGCAATTCCAGATATGGAGGTCATTCTCAATGAGTGATTTTGGTCCAGTGAAGTGGAAAATACGAAAAAATCATCGAAAGATCCATGGGAATACAAGATCAAACCTCTACCTTGAAAGAATATTTGGTAAAAGACAATAACGGAGATTTAAAATTATGAACCCATTTTTTTCAATTTGTTGTTCTTTCTATTTATGTTTGATTTCATATTCAATAATGTATAACTAAATGTCTTGTTAATGTTTAGGTTAGATGAACCTATGTTGATACTTTAATATGTTTTGATTCTTTTATTAATGCAATTGGGTTGATTGATATATTGCGATTCGATTGCGTGTTTAATATATGTTCTAATAGATCTGGAATATTACATCATAATCTAATTTCATACGTAGAGATTGAGAAATCCTAGGTTTGAATATATCTATTGTAATTGGAAGAAATTGAATGTAACCCTAGAGATAGGATGACATAAATCTTCCGTGTTAGGGTCAAACCTAATAGAGGGATTCATAAATCGGTAAAGCAATCCTATAAACTTTAACCTGAGTAATTCGGTTGAAAACCTTATGATTAGTTGTTAGTAGACTCAAGATCAGCTATTAGCATCCCATAGGAATCTTCACAGCCCAATAAATCAATAAAACAATTAGGTAATAAAAGATCAATCTGTTAAGGTTTTAGGTGGATTCGAAACCTAGATACTAATCATGTGATATCGGTAATTTTCTAAGTAAATTCTTAATTCTTTGGTCAATATCATTGCCTATTTTATTTTACTTACTTTAGTTTTTGTTATCTTTACTAGAATCCAAAATTAATTCGTAGGCTAGATAATAGGAAAAAGGTAATTGCTAGTAATCACTATCTTCGTAGGATCGACCCGTGCTTGCCAATACTAGCTATAGCTACATCATGCACTTGTGGTTATTACAATGTTGACTAACTCACAAAATTAGTCAATCAAGCGATAGCAGCGGCAGCAAGGCAGCAGCAATAGTGATAAGAAGGTTCTTGGAGGCTAGAATTTGAGACTTTTTGAGATTAGGGCTTCCTAAAGTGAAAGAGGAGTGTTTAGAAATAGGTTTAGGAAATGTTGTGTTTGGATACATGAATAACCTATTCTAGGGTTAGAATAGGGGATGTTTGACAATAAGGATAGTGTATTCTAAGGCTAGAATAAGCAGTATTTGGGTACAAGGATAAAAATATCCTAATCCTAGAATAATGTTTGTTTGGCCATTGAAATAAAGCAATTCAATCCTTGGTTTGGAATAGAGTATTCCAAGACCTATTCCAAACATAAATTTTAAAATTGTTTTAAAATCTAAAAATCAATTCCAAAATTAAATTAATTATTTTTCTTAATATAATTAAGATTAATAATTAAATTCATTCCTATTTATAATTTAGAAAAAATAGTTTCTAAAATTAGAATTAAGTAGTTCAGTTAGATCGAAGTTAATTAATTATATTCCTTAAAATTAATAAAAATTATTTTCTCAAATAATTAAGAAAGTTATTTCTCAATTAAATTTATTTATTTCAATTTTATTGAGATAAATTAAATTTATGATTTTATTTTTTTAGAAAATTATTAATAATTTTATTTAGAAATTGTTTCTTTATTAATAAATAATAAGTTTCTTGATTTATTAGAAAAGATATTTTCTTGATTAAAATTTCAAAAGTTTTTTCATTTATTAATTAAGAAAAATGAGATTTCTTAATATTTCTAAAAATAATTTTCTAAGTTATTAAAGAAAGATCTTATAATTATTTAAGAAATCAATCTCTATATAAATAATATAAATGAATTTCTCAATTAAATTTAAAAGTTTGTATTTAATTTTGAAAATAGTTTCCTTTTAATATTAGAAAATAGTTTTTAATTAAGGAAAAGTAATTTCTAATGAGATTAGAAATAATAATTTCTAAATAGTTAGAAATAGTTTTCTAATTAGATTAGAATGTGTTACTTATATAATTTTGAAAAAGGAGTTTTTTCTAAATTATAATAAGAAATTAAAATAATGTATTAAAAATTATTTTCAATTAAATTTTGTTTAAGGAGTCCAGATAATTGGAATTAGTTTGCATAATTTTCAAATCAACTTAAATTTCTATTTGGAATAGAAATTTAGTATATTTAGGAATCAATCAATTTAATCTAATTTAATTTTCTAAGGAGTTGGAAATATTATTTTTAATTATGAAGATCAATAACTAGAATCAAACGAAACTTGATGTTTTATGCATATAATTTGATTATGAGTGCATAAGTTTCATACTTTATTTATATGTTTGATAAATATATTGGATGCATGAATATTGTATGTTTTATATGTGTGTTATTTTACATGCAGTTTTATGTTTAATGAGATGAATGAAATTAAATCCATCGTTAAAATATTAAGTATATGTTGAGAAAGTGATTGTTGCCTTCCTTTGTTATAAGAATAAATCAGAGTTTTGTTTATTTTTAAGATTTTTTAGCAAACTCAAGTTCGCTTTAACCTAAATATGTTTTGTCATACAACAATGAGTTTTACTTAACTAAATTTGTGTGAATTGAACAAGCAAACTTATGATCACATGAACATGGAGGTAGGGTTAGGAATAATATATAAGATATATTTTGGTAATAGTTGTCAACTGACGGATCTAGGAGTTACTTAAGATGAGATTGATAAAGTTGTTATCTACCTAATTTAAATTTAGTTGGTTTGTTGAGCAAACTCAATATCAACTATATTTAAAGAGGATCCTAGCCCACTAGAAAGATTAGAGTAATCTTTCCTAATAGTATTAAGGGCAATTATTTCGAATAAAATATTAGGAGTAACCAAATACATGATTAAAGCTATAATCTCATTTGGTAGTCATGGCATATAATTAATTACTTTCTTTCTTACATTTTTTCTTAGTGAAATTTACCTTATTTAGTATAGTTGATACTAAGCTAGTGAACACAATTTCTTAAAAAAAAAAAGGTTATGTTTGAGAAGATTTCTCAAAGTTAGATACAAAAATTATATGTCTATTATGCAATTTTGCTATAATCCTTATCAATGATTCAATGAAAAAGTTTTAGATATATGTCAAAATCATATAGATGACAAAATCTCATAAAGTTTGATGACAACATGTAAAATGTATGTCAACACCATAACAACAAGATGAAAGAGATTGGATAGAGTAGAGCTGAAAGGAATAGTACTATGTTGGAATTGTTCCGCTTTATTTAGCCTACTAAAATAATAAACATGGACATCAATTAAAGGCTTTGCTATAAAATGATAATAGTAATCATTAGAATAAATGATTGCAGTATGAATATGATAGAGATCATACATATTTCTAGTTCACGCTTATAAGTATTTGATACTGAATTTAGATTCAACATTATAATATTTAATGTATGATAAGAAATAGATTGTTAAGTAAAAGTAGTTGATCCAATTTTATATAAATAGTTTGTATATGTTGGATCAAAGGAGACTTATGCTTAATATAAGTGGAAAGAATATAAAATTAGATAATCGAGACTATCCTTCTACACAATATTGGTTAAATCAATATAACAAGAATCATAAAGTTACATACAACAATATATGTATTGATTTGTGCTTAAATGTTTATATATTCATTCCTTAACAATTAATATTATTAAATACTTAAGATACTCATTTTAGTTCACATTTGATTTTAGGTACAAGTTAAAAGAACAAGAGCTATAATGAGTTAAAAGCATATTCCTTGAGTCATCCTCTTAATGTTCAAACTCATTTGTCTTTATGGAATAAGAACGAGATGGACTAGGGTGAATATGGGATAAGAAAATGAAGAATTAGCATGGTCTACAAGATGCAAGATTGTGAATAAATTCGATGGTGGCACTTTTTTTAGGATGCAAGGTAGATGTAAGGCCATGCATCCAACCGTGCATCTCCCCAAAACCCTAGTTTTTCATATAAATAGACATTTGAATGGCCAAAGGAGGTATGAATTGTTTTAAGAACACAAAAGAAGGTATAACACATTATTCTTCGAGATCCATAGAGGGCTAGTCTTCTTCCTTATGGTTCGAAGGTGAAATCAAAGCCAAGGATCACATTTGAACATCTTTTCATTGTGTATTGTTGACTCTCTGTCTCTCTTTAGAGATAGTTTATGTCATTCTTTGCTTATTATTCTGAGTATTCATGTATGGATGATTAATATTCTTGTTCTTAATAGATTTTTTTTGTATGAACCCATTGCCAAAATGTGGAATACAATATGTTATAGTTGTATTTTCAATTCTTTTGTGGTAAACTAATGGTGATGAATTATTAGGGATAACATGACATAGATTAAATGGCCCTAGCTTGTGTGGTTGTTACCTAGATTAATCTATTTTCCTAGTTTATAATTTAGCTTTCCTATTAAATCTAGAGAGCTTATTCTAGGTTGTTTGATAGTTAGGTTTAGTCAAAGAGCTTAATTTGGTTAAACATGACCTAAGGAAAAACCAGGATTAGCAGATCTTATTGTTAACCTACGATTTCAATTGGTGTTTTGTATATATTTGTTTCTAACTAGCTTTTTTTACATTTGTTTCTTGATCTTTTCATGTTTATTAGTGTTTGTATATAGAAAAGATATTATGAAGGGAGTATGTCACTGTTGGAGTATGCTAATGCTATTGGTGGAAAATTTTCCTATAACCCATATTCCCAATCCTATAACTAAAGTTGGAGAGATCACATGAAACTTAGTTATGGACCAGAAAACTACTTCTTGGATAGGTTGCAGGGTGACAAAGTTTTAGAGATATGTCAAAATCATATAGATGACAAATTGTATTGACATTTTGAATGGACTAATGTCTTATAAATTTTGATGACAATATGTAAGATGTATGTCAACACCATGACAATAAGATACAAGGGATTGTATAGAGTAGAGCTGAAAGATATATTACTTTTTTGGAATTGTTTCACTTAATTTAGCTTATTAAAAACATAATTGTGGACTATAATTAAAGGCTTTGCTATAGTATGATAATAGATGTCATAAGAGGAAAAATGATTGTATGACTTTTCTTGCCTACAAGAGATATGATAGAGATCATATGTATTTCTAGTTCATGCTTATGAGTACTTGGCACTGAATTTAGTTTCAACATTGTTATAATGTTCAAAGCATGATAAGAAATAGGTTGTTAAGTAAAAGTAGTTGTTCCAATCTTATACAAATAATTTGTATATGTTGGATTAAAGGAGATTTATGCTTAACATAAGTGGCAAGAATACAAAATTGGGTAATCGAGACTATCCTTTTATGCCATGTTGGTTAAATCAACAAAATGAGAATCATAAAGTTACATACAAGGATATATGTATCCTTTTGATGATGAATCGTATGAAACTTGTCAAGTTGAACAATAACCAAATCAACCTTTAATGAAAGGATGATTTTGGTATTAAATTGTTAAATTTATACATATAATGTATTGGATAGAATAACAATTCATAAAAGGATGATGCTTATATTTCATTAGATTACTAATGACTTTATGTGATATAGTCATATGTATTTTAAATGAAATAATGATTTAAAATTTTTAAATAGTTTAAACTATTTAAATCTAAGTAGAAATTAAGCATTGAGAATACTGAAGCACTTCGATGAGATCGTTATGATGAGTTCTAAATTTTCAGTTATCTATAAGGAATGAGATTCTCTAGTGAATAACTTCACAACTAAACTTATGAAAGTATGAATTTATGTAAGAAGGAAAAATAAAATATGAGATATTATATGATGTAGTATTATTTCTTCTATGGCTATGTCTAGTACAATAACTTATCTTCAATAGTTTCAATTAAACCAATTAGTAAAATTTCGTATTTGATATGAAATGTTAAGTCTTTGAAAGAGTCAAAGTTAATGATTCAATAATATGATGCTTGGTTGAAGCATACATTATAAGTTTAGAACTAAATTAGATAATAAAAGGTTTGAGATATCTAAAAGATTGGATATAGTCTTACAGATCCGTTGAACAAATTGTTTGATTCAATATATACTTATAGGAGAATGATTCTCAAGATAAGTAGTGGGAGTAAGAAGGAATTTGAAAGGTGTTCAAATCTCATAATGGTACATCTAATTGGAGCTAGTGCCTTTATTGATATATTTAATATATAGTTGAAAGTTTACAAGACATGAAAGATTCACTTTCATGATGAATTCAAAAAGTTTGTTTTGGAGATGATTGTGAATTTATCATGTCTACATGAGGGTTAGTGGGAGTATAGTTGTCCTCTTTAGTAAGAGTATGTGGAGACATATTGCTTATAGAGAACAATAATTCTAACCTTCAATTGTTGAAATCATAGTTGTCTAAGAACAATTCTTGTTGGATATGAAAAGGTAACAACTTAATTATGGGAATTAGCTATATAGAGATAAATTGAAAGTTGTACACCTATTCTAAATCCAAATACATAGATAATGTACTAAAGATGTTTAATATTTAAGATATTTGATACTTATGAAGTATTAAAGATGTTATATGTATAAGTTGATATTCGAGTTCAAGATGATGAGGATATAACTTTAGAAGTAAATCCTAATTAAGGTTTATTTACTTATAACAATATCATTCAAGATTGGAAAGGTTCCAATGTAGCAATGGTTGATAATTAAGCCATAATACAATTTTCATTTAGTAGAAATGAATAATTGGATCAATAAGTTCTTTACTGAACTTGATGTAATTCGTTGCATTGTTTAAGACAGTAATGAATTATGGAACATCAAAGCCATTGGGCATGCAAAGGAGCTAAAGTCTCATCAAAGATCTAAGTTTGTATTTAGGCAAATTTTCTTAATTATGATGATAATTAAGATGAAAGGTGTAAGATTTAAACAAGTGCTCACTATAGAGAATCTAGTAGAATTCTCTCATTAAGCCACTCTCTCAGGAGTAGAATAATTGTCATATAATGATATGGTATGAGATACTTAATCGATTGCCTTAATTCAAGTGGAAGATTGTTAGTTTATGCCCTATAGCCAATCATTGTGGTTGTAGTTTAATTACAATTATTTTAATGCATTCTTTATCTTGTACATATTTAGATGTATATGATAAAGTCCAAGGGATAATTGTACATTGCAAATAAAATTATAATGAGATTATAATTATGAGATTTATATTGCATTTATGTATTATCCCTAAATTTTTTCTAGCCATTGTTCTGTTAAGATTGGACATTAATACGTTATGTTTTTTCTTATGAAAGAAGTAGTCAATCTCATAGGCTAAAGTATAGAGATACTTAAACAAACGTATGGGTGCTTGCTAGAGAATAATTTCACTGAACAAACTCGACAGGAGAAATCCATTTGAAACATTACTTGTATGTATATGAAATTCTCATTGTGATGATTGTATAAGTGATCCTTTGATTTAAGGTTACCAAAGTTATCTTGTATAGGGATTGCTATGTTTTGATACTACTTATGATCTATTTAATCATGGTTCATTTAATTGGTAGTCATTGTACGTAGCATGAATTATATGAAAGTAGTTGAGTGATCAAGATAAGATTATTATCATAAAATAATTAGGGAGAATGTTTTGTTATTCTTAATTAGAATTGATTCAAAAATCCTTGGCTAAAGTGGAATAATGCTTTGTAAATAGTTTACAAATGTCATTAATTGAATCAATAGCTAATGGTAGAGAACTAATATGATTGGACTCAAAATAGAGTAGACATTACTTTTATGTTCTATGTTTAATCGGAACATTGTATAATGAAAGCATTGAATTATACAATACCATCATGCATAAAAAGGTTAGCCAAAACTACTTTGACATTTCTAAATGGTTCGAGAGATACAACAAGATAAGGATCAAGCTTCGAAATTAGGTACAAATTTTGATTCATGCTTTATTATAATTACGTGTTAATCATTTTTATAGAATTAAAGAGATCTTAGTTTTTAGTTTTTGGGAAACCAATTTGTGAAAAAGATTCATAAATTATTCCACTGCGATCAGAATCAGATCCTGATCAAGTTTCCCAACAATTTATAGAGATAGAATCTAATTATATAATGTTATCATCGGGAAAGAATCAATAACCTTTAAAAAATCTATCTAATTAAACTCTTCTTGCATAATAGAAAATTCCATCTAGTTAATTTTAACCAAATAAAAATGTCACATGCTCAAGATATGTGCTAAATAAAGTAGAGGAAATGAATTCAACAAGATCACTTCAATACATCTGATGAAGAATATGGTTTAAGTATCTAAAGAGGGCTATGAAGTAAACTAGAACCAAAAAAAGAAAATGGCTCCCTAAATTTTTTCAATTGTAAACTATCAAAATGTATTTACGAAGTTTTAACATTGCAAGTGGTTTTCCTAAGCCACTTATTTTGTATCCTTTATAGCATCGAACTATCTTTAAGTTCTACAAATAAGATATTAACTAGATTAGGGGGAAAAAAGGGCTTGTTTCATTTATTTCCCTTGAAGACAAAATCAACATGCCAAAATTATAATGGATCTAGTAGGCATCAAATATAACAAATATAATTATAGCATAATCATAATCATAAATGGATTATATGTAGTGATAGGCAAGGTCAAATCCATAGGGAATATTAAAGCTTATCTCCTTCACCTAATTAACAAAATAAAATAAAGGAAAGGAGGGTTTGAATATGTAAATTGAAATAGATTAAAAGTAAAAACAAGAAAATAAATCAAGAATGCAATTTAATGAAATCGAATGAAAACAAATGTCTAATTTCAGTTTCAATTCTTTCAATTAATCATTGATGCAAAGATAAACTCTTCTATTTCTTAATGAACTGGTTATGGTTGTTAACAAACTCTAACTACTTATCTCTCCTTACTTCTTTATTAACCAAAATAAGCTCTTTGATTAATTCTCTTATCATCAAACAACCTTAAAAAAGCTCTTGAGATTTAATCTAGTGATAGCATTAAAAACTAGAGCGACCACTAATTCTAACTAACAAACACATAAGCTCGACTTATTTATATTAGAATATATATATTTACATCAAATGAGTCAAATATCCTATATTGAACTCTATTATTTTACCACTAAGCATTAGAATAATCAAACATTTACAGATCTAATCATTCCAATTAACAATATATTATTTTGATAATTGAACAATATGCATTTTTATATTAATCAAATAAGAAAATAATGTTAGTAATCTCAAAAGATATACAAATATCAAATAATAGAAGAGTAAAAAAAATAGATTTTACAATTCTTGAAGAATCAAACTTCAATTAACCTTTGGTAGTAAAAGAGAGTTTTGATGCATATGATTTTCAAACATAACATAAAAAATAAATAATGTAGAAAATAAAAATAAACTAAGAGGGGAGGAGATGGGATGGCTACTCCTACATCATTATCCTCTTTATAATCTTAAAAGCGGGCCTACATTAAAAACTCCTTTGAAAAACTTTGGTAATGCTCTTCTTAAAAGTTAATGATAAAAGCTAAGATAAAAATTATATATAAAGGAACTCACTTCTATTGTGATTATCCTACCTAATAAAAGCTCCTAAATAGAGCAAAATAGGGGAAGAAATAAATGGACCCACTAATTTTAAAAGGACCTCATCTATTTAATCATGTTTATTTAGTGAAATAGTCATATTAACTAATAAGGCACACCTTATGCTTAGATCTGTTCTGAAACTTTTTTTGTTGTAGGCTTCCATTCTTTTCCAAAATTTGCATCGTTATTCATTCTTTGCTAAATCTTAAATCTCAAGCACATTTTAATCCAAATCTCTAGTATACTCCACAAAACAAAAAAATATGATTATAATCCATAATTATAAGCATTTTATCAATCAAAATATAGGGAATTAATATGAAATATGTGTACTTTATGCATAATATCAAATTCCTCCACACTTTGACAATACTTCTCTTTAATACTTCTCCCTAAGCATACAATAGCCCAGAGTCATCAGCCTCTCTCCATATCCTTCTCTTTCATATCTCAACTCATCCCTGGATAACTCAAATCACCACATCTTATATTCCAAACCAACACACAATAGGAAACAAGCAATTCATAATATAAGTTTTCACAAACTACATAAATAAGTAATTGTCCTAACAATCTTTTTGAAATCAAATGCAATAGCAATCAATACCCTCCCATTGGTTTCACTATGTACACTTGAAGTGTTTAGGGTATTAATGATCTCTCATGTCAACATAGGAAAATTCTTACCATAGGCTTGCTTATATATTACATCTCCACCACTGTGTATTAAATTAAACGAAAAAAATCTAAAGGTCATTGAAAGGATTATAATAGGGCTTAAGCAAAGCTTGAAAAAAAATAAGTTATCAAATTTGAAGGAAATATACAAATCCATCCACATTAGTTTCATCTAAAAAATGCTCCACAATTCTCGTGATTCAAGTCATTTAACTATGATCATGCAAGAGTTTTCTCATCTCTTCCTCTTTAAATTTCTTTTCTTTTTCTTTTTATTTATATAGAGGAACCAAGAAAATTAAACTTGAATCACTTCACTACAATTTCTATAATGATATTTTAAGTCCCGTGCAAATAGGCTCATATAATACTTCAATGAATCAAATTTATGGAAAAATCAATAAAATGGTAAATATAATTTATGTTGTGGTTTATATGCAAGAAAAAGAAGGTTAAGGTTCAAATTGGTTAACTGGGGGAGATATAATCTAGGTAACTTTTTAAGAGATCAAATCATTCACTTAAATACCCTTATTAATTTGATGCATCTAGTCTAACAATATGGTCTCGATATATATAACGAAACAAGTTTTAAACAATTGCTAATTTAGAAAATAGAATACAAGAAAATAAATGCTCATAGGTTTAAAAGCTCATAATATCGGTTAACATTTATTATATCCTTTTATACTTTTTATGTAAATCAATCGTAAAAAATGATTATTCAGTGTGTAATATGTGAGAACTCATCTATTTATGCTAATCTCCCTATTGCATTTCAATCTAAATCAACAATTCATACCAACTCAAGTTATTTAGAAACAAATTTCAACACAATTAAAACCTCTAAAACGATAAGCGGATAACTTGTAATATCCTAGTTCGATTATTGTACTATGTAATATGTTGTACATGCATTTTATGGAGAGTCTGAATCCTCTGTCAAATTTGAGCCTGTCTTATTCTGTCAAATATCAAAACGTAATCGTTTTTGATAAAAATTCGATTGACGCCTGTAGGACCCATCAACTAAAGCTGTTTTTTAGCTTAAGCCAAAGCCAGTGTTTTAGACTTGGCAACTTTTAAACAATACATGTTTAACAATGACGAAAATGGTTTTATATAAAGTCATTTTAATATTTATTTATTATAATAAAAAACGTACATCATTCTAAAAGACAAATAGTTTTTGTTTGTGTGTTTAATTCTTTTTATTTTGATGATGACAAAAATAAACAAATATTTTTATGCTTATTCTTATTAAGAAAAAAATGAATAATAATCAGGAATTTAATCATATTATTTAATATAATTAATTAATTAATAATTTAATAATAATAAGAATAATAGTAAGTAGAAAATTTATAATTAGCAAAATTTTAAACAGTTAAATTAATAAGAATAATTAAAGAACCATAATAATTATTAATAATAATATAATGGTGAATAATAATAAGGAATATAAAATTAGCACAACTTATAATAATTCCAAAAATAATTTCTAAAATAACAAATTATAAAGAAATTATAATTATCATAATTTAAAACAATTAAATTAGTAAGAATAATTAAAGAAATATAACGTTATTATTATTATTATATAATTTATAATAATAACAACAAATATAAAATTAGAAAAAAAATAAATTTTAAAATAATTTATAAAATAACAAATTATAAGGAATTAGCAAAAATAAATATATAATTTTTTCCTTATTATTATTAAGAACAAAATTAATAATAATAAGGAATTTAATCATATTATTTAATATAATCAATATCTAAATAATTAAATAATAATAAAAATAATAGTAAGTAGAAATTTTATAATTATCAAAATTTTAAACAATCAAATTAATAAGAATAATTAAAGAAATATAATAATAATAATAATAATAATAATTTATAATTATAATAAGGAATATAAAATTAGCTAAAATTATAACAATTCTTAAAATAATTAATAAATTAACAAATTATAAGGAATTAACAATAATAATAATAATAATTGTGTAGAAGAAGAAGAATAAGGAGAGGAGGATAGCTCACGATTGCAAGATTGGGGAAATTGACCATTCTCGCGATCACGACATTCTCGCGTCGTGATCGCGAGATTGTTGATCGTGTCGCGATCGCGAGACGGCTAACTTCCTCCCTTTTTCTTTTTTCTTTTATTATTATAATTAGTAGTGTTTTTATTTTTAAATTTCTTTTTATTATTAAATATATTTATTTTGATTATTATGATTATATTCCTTATCATTATTTAAGTTTGTTTGCTTTAATTTATTTATATTAATAATATAAAATTTCTTCTTATGATTAATTTCATTCTTATTATTTTAGCATTTAAAATTCTTAATTATTTTATTAATGTGATTATTATGATTAGTTTTGTACTTCAGTATATTACTTATTATTAATAAATTTATTATTTTTATTAAAAATGTTTATTATTATTCATAACATTATTAAATTCGTTATTGATATTAAGTGTATTTATTTATGTAATTAATTAATTATTTACTTATTTATTTATTATTATTATTATTATTATTATTATTTGCCAACCCAGTGATGTGATGTTACTGTCATTCGGTCGTTACTGTCGTTGGGTCCGCGTGAGATTGTTTTTAACTTCTGGTAGAGGGTCAGGTAGCTCTCTTTCTTTCCCTTCCTGATAAAAAGAGGTAGGACCGTGAAAGTAGTGTAAGAGATCACATGGTCCGTTCTGCTTGCTTTAACTTGCTATGTAGGATTAGGATTTCCACAAATGCGTCTACTTACTGACAACTAAGTTCAATTACTTCACAAACGTAGAATTATTGAAGTGTCAATTGCTTTTACTTTTTTTAATTGATTGTGATTGTCTCTTTTTATCTAAAATCACTGTCAACAAAAAAGTGAAAGCAATGGACCTTTACTTCCAATCGCGCAGAATCCTACTTAAAATCAAAATTTCATTTTGATTGGTTATTAATGTGTTGTTATATTTTTATCACTTATAATAATTATATATTAAATAAAATTTTAAAATAATTTTTAATTAAATAAATTTATTTTAATTTTTATATGATAATTATTAAAAATTATCAATGTGAAACACCGATTGTTCACTGTGATATGAAGCCAAGTAACGTTATGTTAGATACGGACATGACTGCTCGAGTAGGAGATTTCGGATAGGCGAGATTCCTCCATGATACTTGCACCCAAGTTACTCCAAATTCAAACAAGAGCAGTATTAGTGGCATAAAAGGCACCATTGGCTATATAGCCCCATGTATGTAACTTCTGATAAAGTACACAGTGTCCATCGAATTCTTTTTGTATTGTTTACCCTGAATGTATGTTCTATCGCTTCAATCTATGAACTACAGAGTACGACATGCTAAGCAAGCTGACAACTTACGGCGATGTTTACAGTTACGGAATCATGCTGCTGGAGCTTTTTACCTGGAAGAAACCTACAGATGCCATGTTCAATGAAGAGTTGAACCTCCACAACTTTGTAAAAATGGCATTGCCTGACCATGTGACCGAGATTGTGGATCCAGAAATCCTGGAAGAGGGCCGGGGACCAAGTGTCAATGCCACTGCGAGCAGGAGCAACAACGTTGGAAATCACATAATCATGGAATGTCTGATCGCGGTTCTTGAGATTGGATTGGCTTGTTCTGTTGAAATATCGGAAGAGCGGATGAATATCAGCAATGTGACAATTGTTGAGTTTGGCTCCTTTGTTGTCCCATATTGGTTGGGGATAACAATTGAGGCCAAGCTCTTACCTATATAAGGAGGGTGTTACCTCCTTGT
>JANZLC010000009.1:23597325-23615069 GCA_026413385.1 Erythroxylum gracilipes
AATCAAGAATCTGTGGCAACATAAAACTCACCCTGAAAGGATCACCTCTCAAAGACTGAACATACATGGAAGTCCCCAGTCCTCGTCCCTGCACAGAAATGGAATGCTAATTGAGGATAGAACATAAGATGTTCAGGATTTGATGAAAAGTTCTTAGTAAACCTGGAATTTGAATGCATATGCAAGAGAAGAGTTTTATACTCCAACACATAACAACCAGTCCTTAAAAACACAAAGAGATCGCCGCCTTCACACTATTCCCCATTCTCTGCAACTTTGAGTGTTTTTTAATGTTCCCAAAACTCAAATTTCCCTATGCAGTTCATGTCCATTCTTCTCAGATCTTACTCTTTGTTTTCTTTGCACTTTCTCTTTTCTTGAACCAAGCAATTAGTAAATGATAAGCATCACCCAAGCCCAAAATTAAGCATACCAGTCCAACTTTGGTTTTTCCTTTTACAACTTCAAAATGCACTCTACAAATCAACTGTCAAATCCTTCTTCCAGTGTCCCAAAATATGTGTGTGTGCAGAGAGTGACAAAAAAAGAACATAGTTGACTGCATGAGTAATCTTAGTTGCAGGTTACTTTCAAGGTTTTCAACACAGAAAGAAAAGAGAGAAATTCAAGTGTCTTGACTAATTGCTGAATTTTCATATTCGAATTGAATCGCTTTGGGATTCCTTTATAATCCTCATAGGTCTCATTTTGTATGCAGCACATGTGTCTATATGTAGGCATATGCATCATGTAAATTATGGACTGTAACAACATTAATAAGAAGTTCCACTCATCATTAAAATCCTAAAAGGTTCATCAAAAATAAACAAAATGGTACAGAAATGTCAAGTTGAATAAGGAAATATTTCAACAAGTTGAGTAAGGACCAAATAGCGTTAATGATTCATGTAGAGGCGCTTGATAACAATATACCCATACTTCACACTTTTGATGTTTATCTAGCCACATCTGAACAAAGGGACTCCTATTACATTTTTCAATAGTTTTGCTCACTTTTGCAAAGATATGAATGGATTTCCCAAATCAAAATACTAACTTTGAGGCAACATTATTTCTCTAAGGATTTCTCACAAAATATTAAACATGGATATAATTTACCTCCAAACATATGTCTCTAAGTCGCCTTCCAGTTCGAGCACAACATACACGAACCACATGTTCATCACAGCTCCCAGTTATAATATAATCTCTCCCATTCAGGTAATAAGATCGAGTGTAATTTTGTGGACTTCCTATGGGTGCTATCTCAAAACTCAAGTGAAGTCTTCCATCAACAGTCAGAAGTTGTCGGACCTAACAAAGTCAATTTTAATATCAACAGTTTGTAACTTTTTTCTAAAGAGCAACAAAAAGAAAATAAGAAACCAGTGATAGGCTTAACAAAAAGAGATAGTTCCTTAATCCTTAAGAAGACTTGCAATAGTTCAAGATTTGCACCAAAAGAACACAAGATATGCAGAAATCCATCATCAAACAATCTCTCCAGTTTACATTTGTTTACATCAAAAACAACAGATCCCTAATCTAATATAGCATAACTGAATCTGTTGCCATCTAACCAGCAAGCAGGGCTATCAATGATCAAGTTCCACAGCTAAATTGCTATCCTTTTGTATCCATCAGGAATTTTAAGGTTAATATGAATTCCACACAACAAAATCTGGTAGAGATCTAACTAAGATTCGGAGATCTACTCGACAAATGTGCATATACAAGCTTAATCATGCAGTAGATGAACTATATGGTACCTCATTGTCAACGGCGGACACAAGAAGATATTGATCATCTGGAGAAAAGCAAACCATCACATTTCCCCTAGAACTTGAACTAGTGTGGCAAGGCCTTATAGGCTTCTGTCTCAAGTCCCATAGTTTGACATCATGATCAAATGAAGACGTGGCAAAAATTGACGGCATGTGGTTAGAGAATTTAACGACATTGATATGCCCTCTGTGCATATCAGTGAACACTTGTATGCGCCTCCCCTGGTTGAGGTCATACAAAGCAACATCCTTTGAGTATCCACTTGCAAGAAACAGTTCGTCCGTTGAGTTAACGTGAACAGATGTCAACTGGTCAAAGTCATCAAAGGTGACAGACCCACTACCAGGATTCATGCCTGCTACTATTGTGGGCATATTCTCAATGTCATATAATCTGAGTGAACCATTATCTGAGCCTGCTATTAGCTGTGAATCCACAGGGAAAATGGACATGATAAGCACATGTGAATGCTCAAAAGGAACTTGAAAATAAAAAATATTAACTGTATTATGCAGAGTAAAAATCGGCTCTAAACACTTGCGAGTATCTAGATTACAAGCAACCATATTACTGCTGAGAGAAATTTTATCTCCTTAAGGAAAGAAACCCTTTGTAATCACCCAAACCACATGTTTTTGCTGTTACAGACTTTTTTTTTTTGAAAAAAGGAAAACAAACAGTACACTACACAATAAGTCTAGGGAAACTGAGTCCCGACAAATCCTCTAACAAGAGAGGGTGGCACCCAAGCGGTGAAGCGGTGAAATACAATTTGATAAGCATAAGCATCTTGGCTACAAACTATTCATCTACCAATAGTAATCATCACCAAACAAAGAAATTCCCAGTAGCACACATGATCACGTTTATGTATGAGTGTAATTAATCAGTGAATTCCACATAAATGAAATTTAGTAATCCCTGAAACTTGGTAGAATCCCTAATGCCTTTTTAACAGAAGCAGCAGCCAGTATGAATTATGATGACTCAAATCTTGCAGAATTTATCCTTAGTTGTATGAGACTTCAATTTCATTAAAACTAATGTCTAAAATAATGCATGTTTATACTTTAATTAATTGCAATATAATTGCTGCTGAATATGTAAACTAATTCCCACACGCCTCAGCATTTACAACAGCATGTACAAGCATAACTGGCAAATATATGCATGCTCATAGAGTAAAATAATTTATCTTTCACACATCCATGAAGTAATAGTACCTTGGAGGGATACTTCTTGAGCCAGCAGAGTCCCAATACACTGTTCATTGCTCCGAGAGAAGGAATATGACCAACTATTTTCTCATTCTCATGGTTTACAACAACCACATCACCATCTAAAGTCCCAAATACCATGAGGCTAGAGATAGCTGGGTGGTATTCAAACTGCCTGGGACGAAAGCTACCATTTGCATTCCCTAGATCATTCCTTGATATAGAAAGTGGATGCAAGAAAGGCCAAGCAGAAGATCCTACTTTGGCAGCACAAAGAGAGCGAGTATAGGAATATTGTGAGTTTCCATAAGAATGTACATGCTTTTGGCTTTTGGTTCTTTGACGTGCTTTCAATTCACGTTTATGAAAGATGTTCATTATGCTTTCTTTGTGTTTCCGATTATAAGGTAAGTACTCAAAGAACTCTGAGAATGCTACAGCAGCCCTTTCCCTTTCATCTTTTCTAATGGGCAGGTTATCCAAAACTTTTAGATGTGGCAATGATGCAATTGTGTACTCTCTGTAATGTTTTTCATAGCATATTGGTGAAGCATGACAAGGAACATATGTTGAAGCAAAATCTGTAATATCACCCATAAAAGAACCTGCTGAAGACTATCCCAATGAGTTCTCATTATGTAGTTTCTCCTGAATTCACCAACAATTCTGTCATAAAATACTGACTTTCAAATAATTGTTCAAAAAATACTACATACGTCACCAACAATTTCTAAAAATCATTGAAGTATATAAAAATTACTAAAAATATATTAATATTGTCCGAATCAGTCCGAAGTTTCATTAAACCAATGTACCCGGAAAATGTCATCAATGCATGCCAAAATACTGAAGCACAAGTACATACATACTCCATAAGCAAGAGCAAACGTAATTTGTCTTAACTTCATTTACTATTCTAACCCCTAATTTGGGGCGTTACACAAATCACCCAGAACATTAAATTATGTGCTAAAGCTAATATCGATAAGATACTGAAAACTTAAAGACATAATTCAATGATTAAACCATGCATTAGAAACCACATTGATAAAGACAAATCGATAAGGTAAGTGCATCATTAACATAGTATCTAATGTATGCCCAAGAACAACATCACAATAGCATTTGCAATAATTGGTCTCACGATAGGTGAGCTCACAATTACACAAAGTGAATGACAAGAGTCCATATAACATTCCCAAGATTGTCTTCATAGGTTGTTAGCACCACAATTACAAAATGAACCATATTAATCATATAGTATAACATTATATGCATAAACTACATCCAAAATTAATTTTGGTACATAACTACATTAACACTGAGAGTACACAAGACCCCACAAGCCCACAAAATATCAAAAATAAGTATAAAAATTTTCAAGATCAAATTTGGAGAGTACATATATTTTTATTAATTTTAAATTAAGGAAAAATAACAATAAATATTTAAATTGTTCAAAAAATTAAAAAAAAAACATAAATTATAATTGGGCAAGTGGAGTAAACAGGAAAAATTTGGGAAAAAACGGCCAAGGGAGGAGTCCACACGCATCTCCACGCGACACCGCTACTCGTGGGGAAAGACTAGCCGGGTCGGGCTCCGTCTTCTCCACCCGGAAACCAGTAATTCGGGTCGGTGAACTCGGTTAGCGACTCGACTCAAAAAACCGTCCATAACTTATTCAATTTTGATCCGTTTTCAAGGAAATTGGTGTCTTTAGATTCAGAATTTAACAATCTATCAAAGCCCTCAATCAATTTCATGAAAAAACTACTGAAAAGGTTTTGAAAAATTCAAAAATAAAACAGTTTTCGAAAAGGAACGATTGTATGGTTTGCGTTTTCGAGTTCTGGGGTTTTAACAAAAAACAACAGAAAATTCAACAAACTATTTGACACCAAATCGAAACAAATCAAGAACAACAAAATAGATTTCAAAGAGGACAATTAACAAAACCAAAAACCCCAAATTCCATTAAAATAAACATCTCAAAAATTACCCAAAATTAGCAGTCCCAATTAGGGTTAATTGTCTCTGATACCAATTGAAGAAAAATTAACACGAAATTACAGATTAATTTTATAATTAATCAATACAATTAGATTAACCCTATAATTGCAACATACTAGATTCAAGAATTGGATAAACAAATGCCTGGAAATTGAGAAAAAAATTGAGTTCATTGTTGTTTTATGTTAAGCGGAGCGACAGAAATGCAGAGAATTGACTACTGTTATTCAAAAACCTAATTAGAAAACGCATATAGTTCTCAATGGGACAATTGCATTTAAGGTTAGCTAACCGTAGGACCTCCTGTGCACTGCAAAACATAGGTCAAGTCTATCCATCATAGCAAGCCCATAAACACAGCTCAATGACACATTGGAGAGAATTATCAAGCCCAATTATCTTGGCATCTAATTAATCAGGGTTTGTACAAAATTATATTTATTATGCTAGTCCACAAAATTAATGATAAAATCCTATCACCAAGTTGACAAACATGTTGTTTATGTATTTATTTACTTATTTTATCTTTTATTTTTATTATTTACCTTATTTTATATATATTGTATTATCTAGTTTATATTTATTTTATTTTATTTTATTTTATTTTTAATTATTATTATTATTATTATTATTATTATTATTATATATGTATGTATCTGCGAACTTTTACTTAATTATTGTTGTTGTTATTGTTATTTATTTCTGCTGCCAGTTTCAATTTCTCTTCATTTTAATCAACATGAAGCTTGACGTAATTACGGATAATATGAAATATGGTTGTGATAAATTATAAAAGTTGCAATATACTTTGTGCATTGCCCATTATGCCGTAAATGTTATCACGTACTTATAAAAAATGCGAAAATGTGATTGTAGTGATAAATAATTAATAACTAACAGTGCAAGTCGCAATATCTCAATATTCTGCAATTTAATTAGTTGCAAAACACATTTAATAATTAATTGTTGAGTGCATAATGTTTCGTTCTTTATGTGTTCTGTACATACTATATTGACAAGTCAATTACTCAAAATCGTATGATTAATTCAATTCAAATGATATTTGTAAATTTAGTGCTAATTTTTTAATTTATATAATTTAGTAGTTACTAAAGGAGAGATTGGAAATCAATCAATGAGTATGGAACGAAAAATGATGCTTAGTTGTTTATTACGATTGAATTAATAGTATTTTAATATCTCACTTTTCGATATTACCCGATACCCCTTAGATGTGCAAGGAATCATAGGCGTGACAATAAGTTTTACGCTTGTAATACATATTTTTTAAGTAAAATATAATTAATTAAAATATAAATAATCAATTAATTAAGATATAATTAATTGATTAATTAAAATGCAATTAATTAAAAACTTTCAGATGGACATAATTTATTATTTAGAGAAGTTCAGATTCCGTTTGATGACTGTACTTATAATTGATTAATTTATGATTAGAAAAGAAAACAGGGACTTCAAATCATATGATCCTACTAATTAACCTTCAGGACTATTGTTATGAGAAATTTCTTTGCCTGCAACTAAACTATTTAAACAAAATTTCCTTGCTCATATTTGTATTTCTTCCCAACTTCAGCTCGATTTCTTCCTATAAAGATGTAAGTAATCAATTTTCAAAAAATTGAATCAAAAATTAAATGGAAACGATAAAAAATTTAAAATTAAATTAGAATTAAATAAAAAGATTGATTAAATTAAAAAAAATAAGATTGAAAATTAGAATTAAATAAAAAGATTGATTAAATTTTAAAAAAATAAGATTGAAAAAGGACATTATCCTTGCACATAATTACAGTTAACAATGGGTCGGGTAGCCCAAGCTCGAGCTCAATTCGAAAGCTTCTGTCAAAGCTCGACCCTGAGTCTAAGCTCAAACTTGACTTAGCCCACTCTAAATTAAAAAATAGAAAATGACATTGCTTTCCTTATAGTTGTTGGGTCTCGAGGTAGATTAGGCTTAGGCAATACATGCTCGAGCTTGATCGAAACTTGATTTTTACTTTTTATATTTCAAAGTTTGGCCCAAGGTCCATCCAACTTAGACTTGGCTTGTTGATCTCAAGTTGGGTCAAGCTAGTCTCAGACTCAAATGTTATCCTTACACATAAGTAAAGAAAAAGATTATTAAATAAAAACTAACTTGTTTATTCTAGTTTATAAGAATTAGTTACTTAATTAATAAACTAGTCAGTTTTTAATAATAAGAGTTATTAAAATAAACTAAATAAAAAACTTGATTGATGCAAAAATTTTATTGTCGACTACTAGTAGTCGATTCCATTTTTCAATCATCACAAATAATATTAATTTGCTTATATTAAAAAAAATTAAAAAACTAGTAGCAATAAGTGCAACAGAATCGTTCAAATCGAGAAACAAGCTTTGAATCTTCTAATTCAAGAGAAGGAAGATTTTACATTGTAATAAAGGATTCTCACTTAAATTTAAATTATTAATTTATCAAATAATTTATTTAAAATTTGTAATAATATATTATTACATATGCTCAAATTTTAAAATATGCTGATTTTATAGCTATCAAATTTTAAAATTTAAACATCTTATTTCACTAAGTTAATCAATGATTAAAAATGCAATCGATTCGACCAACTCAACTTAAAAATTTTGAGCCGTCCAACTATTTAATTTGATTTTTAACTTTCTGGTTTAATTTACTTTAATAAGTTTAATTGTTAAAAATAATTGATTTATTAAGTAATCAGTCAATTTTTATAAATGAATAAGTTTTTATAAGCTAAAATAAAACAATTAATTTTTATTTAATAATTTTTAATTAAACTTTAAATTCTTCAATAAGAACAATTTCTTTTAATTATATTTCAAATTCTTTAATTTTATTCAATATTTAGCTTATTTTATGACGATCTAATACTGATTGAATCTTTTAAACCTTAAACTTTTTATTCTACTAGTTTAATTTTCGGTCAGGTTTCTAAAACATAAGACTTAATTGATTTTATTTTTAAAAATATTAATAATAGTATATATAGTCAAAATGGCAAAATCAAAAAACGTAGCAGAAACCATTCAAATTTACAAGATCATCCGCTATTCAATTTACAGTATTCTAGAGAAATCACATAATTTACATAAGAACAAAAGAGAACAGCAGAAACAAGAGAAAACATTATTTTGTATTTTTATAAAGATGACAAATTGAGACTTCACCAATTATGTCATACATAGATATAGAAGTTAGATTAAGCGGCTATTATATGTAGAGAAGAAACCTCTCAGTAAGTAACACCTCTCTCCATTTCTGCTTCACCTTTGCAATAAATTCCTCCGCTCTCTTCTCTATTTCATTATTAGTATTATTCTCATCATCATCGTCATCTTCTTCAATATCAATACTATTAGGATATATGTTATATATCTAAGTAATTAATTTTGTCATTATTTATTAATTGGACATATAAGATATTAATTGAATAATGACGGATTCAAAAACTATATGGATAATCTTCTAGCTGGTAATTGGATTGTGCTTTGTGTGGATTTCGGATAAGAGAAGAAAATAAAGAGTTTATGTGGTGTTGGCTATTGGGACATTGTGTTGTTGGGTGGCTGAAGTAGAATTCTTCTTGCTTGAGGATGTTAGTGTCGTACATGTCTCCTATCAATAGTTGAAGTGAATCTTTAATGTGAGTGCACAGAAATAGAGTTCATAGGCGCATGGCATAGGAGAGACGTGCGTTAAATTATCAATAAAACAAAAAGTTGCGGTGAATCTCTTTGGCGTTCATGCGGCATGGAGCATCAGTTGAGCTTGACGCAATAGAGTTGACGTGCGTATGTGGCATTGGAGAGACAAGCTACGGTGAAGTGAGTAAGCTAGTGTGATATGGGCGTGACAACCGTAGAATTGATTTTGGTGTATGTCTCCATAATATAGTTGAAGGGAATTTCGTGTGTGTATACAATAAACAGTGCAATGGGCTTTGAAAAACACTGCTGCATTTTCTGATGAATATTCACGGTGGAAGAACAGAAGGTGTTGTTGATGATTGCGTGACCCAACTCCTGCACCTCGTGGTTGACTCGGTGAAGCTCTTGCTTGGTGTTTCTGTGTGATTATTCAGGTTCTCTTGATTTCGTGAATATGCAGGAAATTATTTATTGTCTTTTTGTCTAGTATTTTCTTGAGTGATTTAGTTAATGTTCTTGTTTCAAAAGAGTGTTGAGAAAATTTTTTTGTTGAGGTTAGTACGAGGTGATCGTACTATTTGGTGTGAAAGTCTTTCACGGGAAGTGAGGTTGAGAGATAGTGTCAAGAGTTGAGTAGTGTCGGCTCAATAAAACCTTGGGTAAATCTATTGTAGTTTGGTGAAAGTATTAAGCTGAGTGAAAGCCTCACAGACGTAGGTAAGGTATGCCGAACTGCGTTAACATATTTTGGTGTTGATTTATTTTTAGTTCTTTTAATTTTTTTTTGTGCTAGAAATGAATCAAAAAGTTTGCGAAACTTTTACCACCTTCGACTTTTCAATTGGTATCAGAGCGAAGTCACCGATTCAGAACTTGGTAGTAAGTTGGTGCAGATCCTAGTTTCACGAACATGGCCATAAGAGAAGGAGCATCGATTATCAGGTCACCGTTGTTGGATGGTTCCAATTATCTTACATAGAAATCACGGATAAGAGTCTTTATTCAGGCACAAGGAACAAGAGCATGGAACTTGATGTTATATGGTTGGACACATCCGATGATTACTGATGATATGGGAGAGACAGTTCTAAAAGATCCATCTGAATGAACAAAAGCCGAAGAAAAAAGAGCAATTGGAAACTTACAAGCATTGCACGCAATTTTCGGTGCTGTTGATGAAGGATGCTTCTCAATGATATCAGCCTGTAAATCGAATAAAGAAGCGTGGGATATGTTGCAGACTATTTATGAAGGATCTAAATATGTGATAGCGTCAAAACTGCAGATGTTAGCTGTGAGGTTTGAAGAACTGAAGATGGATGAAAATGTGACTATTGGGGACTTTTATGAAAGATTGCGTGATATCGTGAATCAGGCACATCAACTCGGGAAGAAATATTCTAATCTGAAACTAGTCAAGAAGACTTTTGAGATCACTACCTTCAAGATTTATTCTAAAAATTGTAGCAATCGAGGAGGCTCATGACATCAATGATTTGTCATTGGAGAAGGTAATTGGAATTCTTACAAATTTTGAAATGACTTTGTCGAGGGATAATCGAGAGAAGAAGAAAGGATCAGCATTGCAAGTCAAGATTGGTAAAGTTGTGAATGACTTAGAAGATGAATCCGAAGAGAATGAAGATATGGAGCTATTAACACGAGAGTTTGGTAAGTGGCTGAAGAGAATGAAAAAGGACAGACTCGAGTTTAGGCAAAATGACGGGAGCTCATCGAACAATAACTTCAAACAACAAGCCAAAACTCAAAATGGAGAAAGAAAGGTAAAGAGAATTCAATGCCATAAGTGTCAAGACTTCGAACATGTTCAAGCGCAGTGTGCTAACATCTTGAAGAAGAGAAAAGGAAAATCCTATACAAGCACTTAGAGTGATAATGAATCTGGAAGTGAAGAAGAAGTTATGAATAGTGATGCGTTAGTTACTTTGTACCGCAAAAGTCCAATTACTTGTTTAACAGTAACTGAGAAGGAAGTAACTGAAGATGAAAAAGTGAGTAAATCGAGAAATTTTGAGAAATAAGCAAATGATTCAGCTCAAAGCTCAATCTCAGATTATGACAGTGATAACAGTACTTTAGATGATAAAAAGGAAGGTATTTATGAAGCCTATGAGTTAATGTACGAAAAATGGGTGAAAACATGTAGTAAGAAGGAAAGGTTGAAAGAAGAAAACTTCGCTATGAAGAATACTATTCAAGATTTGGAGAAGAAATTGTTGTCTACATTAGATGAGCTTGGTAAAGCTAGAATGAAATTAGTATGTACCGAAAAGGGATTGAGAATGTTGAATGGAAACACAGAAAACTAGAAAAATTAATAGAAATTAGTAAGGTTAAAGGGGATCTTTAAGGCATTGGTTATAAGGGTGAGTGCTCTAAAGTGAATGAGGAGAAAAATAATATGTCCAGATCTGTCTGAGAAGAAGAAACATCGAGAAAGAATCGAAGATTTATATCGACATGTCATTTTTCCAAAGTTATCGGGCACATAAGGTCGAGATGCTACAAGATGTTATAAATTATGTTTCAAAGGAGTCAAAATCGAAAATCTAGACATTCTTCATTAAATTTCCAGCAGTGGCCTATATTACCGAAGCATACTTGAATTAGAAAGGGCCAATTACAGACATAAAGACATTGTGAAAGAAAAACTATAAGCTGCTTACATTCACAGTTAGTTACTGTTTGTAAAGAAACTAGTCAGATAGAGGGCAAGTCAGTTACTTCAGAAGAAGAAACTGATGACAAAGATAATATGACGAAGAAAAATACCAGTTTGAATTTCGCTGAGAGGTACAGGAACTATGTGCTTTACATTTTGCACTATTTTTTGTTGTTCAAAATAAAAAAAGAGGAAACATAAAAAAAAATTCTTTAGTTCTTTAGTTTTTATGTTGCCATTGTCGTCCTATCTTTTTTAGTAGTTTGCATTATGAGTTCTATTTGGCTCCACCGAAGACTCTTCATCTCTCTCATCAGTATAGATCTCTCTAGGGCATCTCTCTCTCTTTCAGGCGTATCTCTTAGTGTTTTGAATGGTGGTAATTTGTCTTTTTGGCGTGTTTATGATTCTTCCACTGCACCTATTGTTGATTATTATGATTATGCATTTTGATATTGTTTTATCCCAAGGGGGAGACATTAGATTGTTTATAGTGAATGTTCCATTTAGGGGGAGATTTCAAGGTATATATGTGAATAAACATTGTGGATTTTGGCATCTTTTTGTCTCAAGGGGGAGAAATTTGGATGATTGGATAATTGTGATGTTCTTTCGAACTTAATATTTGATTAAGGGGGAGTTCTTTTTTCATCTCATATGAATTGTGAATTTGATGGTTATATGTCTAATTATCTCCTTTAAGGGGAGTTTTGACTATGTGACAAACAATGCCAAAAAGGGGGAGATTGTTAGCATATATGTTATATATCTCAATAATTATTTTTGGCATTATTTATTAATTGGACATATAAAATATTAATTGGATAATGACTTGGATTCAAAAAGCTATTGGTGATAATCTTCTGGTTGTGATAGAGTTCTATCTCTAATTGATGTATATCTTGGCAAGATGTGCTGGTGAATATCATGTATGATTCTATCCAGAGAAGATGTGCATCTTATGTGGGAGTCTTGCAATCAACAGTGTAGTGGGACTCTTATTACTGGTGTCGTACACGTCTCCAACAAATAGTTGAAGTGAATCTCTTATGTGGGAAAACAACGGTTGTGGTGTTGTGCGTTGATGTTCAATAAAAAGAAACACATACAGCTATAACATGATATAGGAAGAGAGCTGATTATACGTATGTTATGTGAGACAAGCCATTTGGTGTATCTTGTGTGTGTGAGAGCATTAATTAGAGTGCAACGGGCATCAAAGTGTGTGGGAGCATTAATTAGAGTTCAGTGAGCATCAAAGTGTGTGGGAGCATTAATTAGAGTGCAATGGGCATCAAAGTGTGTGGGAGCATTAATTAGAGTGCAGTGGACATGTCGTTGATGTTGAAAAACTAGAAAACCAAAGTGGTGTGGGTTTTCACGTAATGTGAGTGACGGTGACTAACTAGGAGAGCTTTCATCTTTACTTTGCTGTGCTCTGGCTAGTGTTATGGTGCTTCGATGGCTCAGACAGTGAGAGTATGTTTCTACTGCAGGAACTCCTTCACTTCTTCTACGTTTTCCAATCTGTTTTTAGCAACCATTGATAGCTTCTTTGGTGTGTAGTGTGAGGATTTTGACAACTGGTTTTTTAATAGTGTTTGCATCATTTTATTTGGCTATTCATCGTTGATGGAGTGTTAATTTTGTGGTTGTCATTTTTGGTGTTGGTGTGCAAAAACTCTAGCAGTTCTCGTTTCTTTTTGCTGCAGTTTTTTTGTTGGGATTTTTTGTGAAGATATTGAAGCCTCACAGCAGATCTTTTGATGAACAACTTTCTGTTCTTTCATTGATGAAGCAACATATTTAGGGGAGTTGTTTTTCTATCTCAAGTGTATTTAGTTCTTGTTCTTTATTATTTTAATAACTTAAGTTATTCGTTTATTGTTCTTTCGTTAAAAGATTGATTGAGAAAATCCTCTGTCGAGGTTAGTACGAGGTGGTCGTACTATTGGGTGTAAAATTCTTTCACGAGAAGTGAGGTTGAGAGATAGTGTCAAGGGTTGAGTGGTATCAGCTCAGTAAAGCCTTGGGTAAATCTATTGTACTTTGGTAAAAGTTATTAAGCTGGGTAAGGGCCCCGCAGACGTAGGCAAGGTGTGCCGAACTTTGTTACCAAATTTTTGGTGTTGATTTATTTTGGTTCTCTTATTTTTCTGATTTTTTTGTTTGCTAGAAATGAATCGGAAAGTTTGCGAAGTGATTACGCCCTTCAGTTTTTTCCACCTATTATGAGCTTTCAAGACTGAATATGGTAAGTGCCTAAGATATTGATTAAAAAAGAACAATCTTTGTTCGGCCCACAACTTATCTAAGGCTATTTCATTCCAATCTTGTA
This sequence comes from Erythroxylum gracilipes, assembly GCA_026413385.1. Classification (NCBI taxonomy): domain Eukaryota; kingdom Viridiplantae; phylum Streptophyta; class Magnoliopsida; order Malpighiales; family Erythroxylaceae; genus Erythroxylum; species Erythroxylum gracilipes. Next base: position 23,611,052 of record JANZLC010000009.1, read on the forward strand.
AGGTTTAAAATGAAAATTCTTGATCAAACTTAGCTTTAGAAATGGGCCAGACTAAACCAATTAATAGAATCAGAAAGTCCTAACAGACGAGTTGATGTTTTTTAGACACTGCTTAAATTAATAGAATAAATGAAACATAGATTTACACATTCCAAATGAAATTTTCCAATAACAATAATTCACAAAAGCATATTAAGATTCATGGATCATATACCATCTAAAAGCTATAGATTTTTTGGTAACTTTGGAAAGTTTTAGATACTATATAGAACAAAGTACTTCAATAATTGATCTATAGTCACACCTACTATCATGTATCAAAACTTTTAATATTTGATGTGAAATTGAGAAGGGAGAAATGTGTTTATATAGCGCTCCCTTACCGTAGGGTACGCACCGGGACGCCCGGAGGTCATTCTGGTACATATCCTAAGATAAGGGCGAGCTACGATTGATCACTACATTCACTTCATATGGCATGGTATCACAATTCACTTATGAAGCATCATAAGAAAAACCACAATATTTTAAACCAACTTTTTCCTCATTTCATTTCATAAAACCCGAATGTCTACATTGTGTCTTTCAATATTTTATATATGTACATCATCAAAACCTAATACAAAAGCACTATATGAAAGAGGAAAATATACACAATTTAACTAATTTGTCCAAAAATCCCAGCTGACCGACCTTTGAGCCATGAATTCTCTTGCCAATCACAATCCACATGGCTGGTAGAGCCTCTCAGTATTTAGAGTCGTCTCTCGGTCCTGAAAAGACAACGTTGCAATTTTGGTGAGTTTTGCGAACTCAATGAGGTAACCATCATCGATGGTTCACTCAATTCATGCAACACATCATTTCATATAACATATAATCACAATTGTGAACTTTACATAAGTATCACATTTTCACTCAAGCATAAGCAATTCTGCATTTCAATAAATCAAATATACTTAACAAGATGCATATAAAATGCTCATGAGACGCTTTCCAATTATTACGTTGTTGTGACCGAGTGCCTGTACTGTCCCGTATCTATTTTAGATATTGACCTCATTAATAACTGTCCCTTATCCGATAAGGATACAGGGCTCATTATACATAGCGAGCCATAGGCTCTTAATCACTATTTGAGCTCAAGGCTCTTTTTCACTCGTTGAGCTTTAAGCTCTAATCGGTAGCCACTCTGGTCATAACTATCATTATCTAATTGTGCATTCATATATGGAACGCATGTCCCACAATTAGCCATATAGAAAGCATATAGGTCTTCACATTCACATACAATCAGCACTTCAATATACATTCCACAATTCTCAGTCATCTGACCTTCTATCTGGAATCAACAACCAAGCTGCATTCATTCAACCATTTCAAGACAGAATTTAAACAAACAAGTAATTAAGTGAGACCGTCTAGGTTACTCACAAGTTTCTCCCGAAGCTAATGCCTAGAAGTGCCGACAACGTCTGGAGGTTGACGTTCCAATTGCTTCTCTATGACAAGTAACAAACACATATATCACAATTTTCATAATTATGAGTGTTCATTTATGCACATGTATGAAATAAATTATGTACAATACATGTTCATGACAATCCCAGGTATTATTCCATCCATTTCATCACTAAAACAATCAAATATCAAAACTCACTTAACTAGCATTTGTCCGTAGGCTTTACACCTTAATAAACCATTTCAATCCAATTTCATAACCCAATGAACCATTTTAGATTTTTCTCCAAACACTGACTTTCAGGTCTACTATTCTTGGTCATTAAGACCATGAAAATAAAGTAATTTGACAATACTCTCTTCTATAAAAGTATTCCTCTATGTCTTATGATTCTATTGACACCAAAATCATTCAATTTCGTTCAGTAGTGTGAAAGTTATACTCCAAATATTTTCGGATTGCTTTTATTCTGAGACAGTATCCTATACTCAATTTCTATCCAAAAATTGAAACTCTTAGAGTCTAATTAAGAATTTCATTGCTTTATATAATTTGTATCCTTATGTCTCTAGTTTACATCAAATCAAAAATCACTTCATTTGGATCACTACAAAAAAACGTTATGCCTAAAATACTGAAATATATTCGGTATAGAAAAAGTTCGTCGCGGCGATGTAAAAAGTTCGTCGTGGTGAACTCCTCCAAAGGAATTTTCACAAGTTCGCCACGACAACACCCAGAATTGGCCGCGGTGAATGTTTCCCCAAAGAAATTTTTTCCAAATCCATCCAGTTCGCCGTGGCGAAAAAATCACAGAAACATACCCAGTTTTGTTTCAACTAGAAGCCAAACTTTGAGACTCTTATGGACCAAAATTTGAATTCAACTTCTGTATAACAAATGTAGCTATACATCTCTGGTTTTATCCAAAGCAAGAATCATCTCATTTGGATAACTAGAGAAAAAGTTATAGCTAAAATACTAAGGCATACTCAATAGACATTTTCCAGCCAACATCTTCAAAATTTTCCAGATTTAACACCTAACCTTTCTTGTACAAAGATCACCATTTCTAGTTCATTCATTCCCCATTTTCAACTCCATTTCATCTCAATATCATTTACCAACAAAGCATGACCTAAATTTAATCATTAATCCAAAAACAAGATATGTTCTTGTACCTATTCTTCAACTCACAATTTTCATTAACACACCCTTTTCATAACCAAACCATCTTGCAACCATACATATTATAACTCATAGTTTCTAACTCATCACATACAACATCAATCATCCATAAAACAACTCCTAAGCCATGATTTAGCATTTAAAAGAAACAAAACCTCTCTATAGCTCATTACTCATCAAGCATATATGTATAAGCAAAACTTCACAAATTCTTCATCATCCATAACACATACATACACAAGCCACCCTTTTCATGCATTAACCTCAAAATATCATCATAAATGCTCCATTTAACATTGCCCAAATAAAGCATTAAACACAACTTACCTGATTTAGCTACCCAATCTTCAAGCTCTTCATAAAAATCACAAATACCTAGCTTCAAACACCAGCCACGATCATCACCATCTTTAGGGTTGGAAAGTTAGCAATTTTAATGGGAGAGAGAGAGAGCAAGGTGGAAGATGAGTGGGAGGTTCAACATCAATGGAGGCTGGGAAGATCAAAACCTATGAAGAAGAGTAAGAGAGAAGCTATGAAGAAGAGAAGAAGAGAACCCAAAAACAAAACTCCAATGGCTTTTAAAAGACAAGCATCGTGAGAGAGAGCAAAATGGTCTTCAAAAATTTAAAGCATGGTTGGTTTTAAGACATGGTTTGGCAAGTGACACTTGTCACTTGCCACATGTCTAATTTCTATGAATCCAACTATGTTTCGCTTGTTAAACTAACCCATTCAAACCCAATTTCTATTCCAATTGCCTCTTAAATTTTCAATGGCACTTGTCAATAAATCCTAAAAATCATTTATCAAAATTTCCATTACCATTGGACAGTAATTTCTATTACCATTTAAAAATTGTTTTGCTACTTGGCAATTTTCCTAGCCCAAAAATTTCCCCAAATTTCCAAAAATTTCTCCAAAAATTTTAAATCAACTATTACACTCTCCAAAACAAATTTTCAATACATTTCTTGTCTCTCAATGAACACTCCTATTTACTATTCTAACCTTCCCATAGGTAATGGAATGTTACAAAAGCACTAGGCTTACCTTTCTTTTCGAACCATGCCTTACGTTTCAGACAATCCTTCTGATAATGTTCAGTTTTCGTACATAAATGACATCTATCATTCCTTGGTCCCTTCTTAGAGATTGAAGTTGATGCATTACCCTTATGTAATACGTCATTTTCCTTTCTTTTCTTCTTTTTGAACTTCTTTCTAGCTCCTTGATTACCCACGGGATTAATTGAGTGAATTCCTTGTTTCTTAAGCCTTGCTTCCTCTTGAATAAGCATACTTTGCAGTTCATTCACATTCCATTTGTCTTTAATAGTATTGTAACTTATTTGGAAAGGACCATATT
>JANZLC010000009.1:23615169-23628840 GCA_026413385.1 Erythroxylum gracilipes
GATCCCGATGAGATTGGGATATGTCCCGATGAGATCGCGACATCGATATTGCTAAGAAAGGTTTCCGGAGCTGTTTCAGCACCGGGGTCCGGTAGGCCGGTAGGACCGACCCCAGTTGGACTGGACCTTAGCAAATATATATTAATTGATTAATTAAGTAATTAATTAATTAATTATTATATTATTTAAGCCCATGTGCGTTGGAATGTTGGAGAAGGTAGATTAACTTTTGACTTTTCAAAGTTAATTATTTAATTCATTAAAGAATGAATGGCCATTAAGCTCCCCACTTGTCATCTAGTAAGTCTTTTAATTGTTAAAAATACATATAAGGAGATGACTTAGTGGTGTGGCTGTCGGTTATGCATTAGGTTTAGAGAGAAGAAAAAGCTTTACTTAATAGTTAAGTATTAAAAGGTGTTTTAAGATAAGCTATCTCATCTCTCTCATGTTGGACGACACACCAACCTTCTCCTTCCTTGCTTTGAGTATCTCTAAATGAGTTAAAGATAGAAAAGCATGGAAGAGTGATGGTCGACGGTCGTAGATGAGAGGAAGAGGAAAAAGGAAGCTTAATTGTTAAGTTCCATGGAAATATGATTTTCATGTTTTTCTCTTCATCATCATCGATTCTTCTCTTCTCCAAAGCAAGTTCCAACGTCAATCCTAGCTCTCCAAGGACAGAGGTAGGGACTAGCAGCCTTTATTCTGTTCTAGCTATTTTCGGGTCAAAGGGGTTTGTCCCGGTTAGGTTTTCTGATCTCTGCGTGGATACCTTTAGAGACAGTCTCTATTAGCTGTTTAGGTTTGAGTCTTCATACAGACACTTGGATCTTGGCTTTCGGGAAGGTCCTGGTAACAAAAATTTTTGTTTTCCACACCTGGTACATATGATGTACCTCCCAGGATTTTCCAACAGAGATAAATTTTAAATGCTAGTAGAAATAGAAGCACATTTTAGGTTATTGCAATTGGTAAAGATAAACTAAAACAAGGGGGCATTTATAAGCACCCAAGGAATATGTTATAGTTAAATTAAAAGAAGTTAACCTTATATTCCTACACCAAAGCAATTTTGAACCATATTCTTTACTCAAATCGAGAGTTTGAGTGCTTTAGCTCAGGGAAGGAAATAAGAACACTAGGTTCTTCTATAACTATATAATAGCAAGGAGAAACTCACATAAAATTAGCTCTTTAACTTGTCCAGATGGTATCTTAATTTATACCCATTTAGATCTTAAGAATGTAGTATTCTCATTCTTCAAGAATTCTTTAGGCTTATTAGCTACTAGTAATTCCTCCTTGCTTATTCCTAGATCTTTTAATAATGGAAAGGAGAAACTTAAACAAAATTAGCTCCTCAACATATCCAGATGGCATCTTGGTTCATATTTAGTTAGATCTGAAAAATATATTCTTCTTATTCTTCAATAATTCTTTAGGCTCACCACTGCTAGTAATTCCTCTATTCTTATACTTAGTTATTTCATAAAGAACTAATTCTGTATAGATGAACTAGAGTGATTAAGTGTTCCTTTTAATTCCCATGATATAAAGCACGTGGTTTTTGAGAAGAATCCTGAGAAGGCCTCTATCCCAAATGGATTGAATAGAATGTTCTTCTTGAGAACTTGGCCTCATTTAAAGCCTATGGTAATTAATTTAGTTCTAAAAGTATTTTGAGAATGAAATAATGACTTTGGAGATTAATAAGGCCTTATTTCTCATTCCCAAGATCTCTAATCTAAGCTCCTTAAGAGAGCATAAACCTATATCTTATTATAAATTTTTATATAGGATAATCTCCAAATTCTTAGTAGATAGGATAAATAAGTTATTAAAGCCCATTATCAATTCTTTACAAGTTATCTTCTTAGAGGAGAGATAGATTGGTGACAATATATTATTTTCCTAAGAACTATTCAATCTTTATTCTAAAAGAAATTCCTATAGAAACTATGCAATTAAGGTGGATTTCAATAAGGTTTATTAATTTATCGACTTGGAATTCATAGATCAAATAATTAAAGTTTTTGGTTTCTTAGACAAATTTAGAATATGCATCAGGATGTGTGTTACTATAACTTTATTCTATGTATTGATCAATGGAAAACTAATTTAAATGTTAAAAAGTGGGAAGGGACCTAGATAAGGAGACCACATATCCCCGTACATTTTCATTTTATGCATGGAAACTCTCTCAATACTAGTGGAACATAACATTCAAAGGGACCTCTCATTCAAATTCCATAGAAAATGCAATAAACTAAGGTTAGATAGCTTAACTTTTACTGATGATTTATTTTTATTGTCTAGAGCTCATGAAAAATCAGTGAGCACCATTATGTCATCCCTTCATACCTTTTGAGAACTTTCAGAGTTGGATATCAACAAGAACAAAAGTTATGTGTTAATATCTACTAGTGCTAACCATATGTTTAATAGCTCTTTTTTATCTCTAGATTGCAAATGAAACAACCCCTTTTTATATACTTTGGACTATCTATCTCCACTAAAAGGCTTTAATATAGATAATGTCTCCCTTTAATAGAGAAGATCTAGAAAAGACATAGCAACATGTTTAATAAATTGTTATATAGTATGGATATAATTGATCAAGTCAGTATTTAATTCTATTCATGTTTATTAGTCCTCAAATTTTTCAATACTAAAGGACTAATAAAAATTGATAAGGAAGTTATTATAGACTGTTGATCACAATGTTAGATATTAAGCTAAGGTGAATTAGAAGGAAGTTTATAAATCGTTATTAGAAGTACGCAAGGAATTTCTACTATTAATCTAAGCAATGAAGTGGTCACAGGGAGGAGCTTCTCGAAATTATTGGTGCATAAGGAATCTCTTTAAGTTACATGGGTTCATATCTACTTTTTAAAACGCTTTAAGTGTTTGGAAAATAAGCAACAAACCCTTAATCTCTTGGTTCTTCTCCCAGCTACTAAATATGGGACATACAATGGATGAGACAGTTAAGTTTATAATAGGTAACGGAGAAACAAACTCACTTTACTTTGATAATTGATGCCAAATAGGTCTTTTAAAAACTTTTATTTAGAGCCTATTATGTTGGATAGATTCATTAAAAACTCTAAAGAGAAAGCCTTGATAAATTCAATGCAATGGGATAATGTTCCAACTGCATTTTTATAATTATTAGCGAGCTATGACCTTGAACTTGATAGGGATGATGCATATCTATAGTTGGGACATAAATCTAGAAAATTTACTAATAAAACCAGTATATTCATCCTCAGAGGTAAGGAAGAGTGTTAGGCTTAGATTGAAATTGTATAGGATAAGGGCTTGTTTCTTAAGGTTTCATTCTTTATATGGTTAGTTTCCAAAGGTAAAGTGGCCACCTTAAACAAGCTACACGTCCTTAACCTTGTTATAATATTTTCTTGTATAAAGAGTACACTAAAACCTTGAAGCACATTTATTTATTCTATAACTATTTTTCTGACATATAGAAGTTTATCCTAGAATTAAGCCACCTTGGCAATAATAATTTTAACTATTTGGAATTCATGTAATGGCTATACTTGAATATAAGCAATGGCTATACTTGAATATAAGCATTCTCTAGGAAACTGCTTATAAGTGGTGATAACCTTTGTCTTTTATATAGAAAAACTCTAGAAGGAAAGGATTACTAGATGTTTCTAGGGCAAGAAAAGTCCCACGGATCAAGTTAAAGCTAAACTAACTTGATGGATTAGAGTACAATTATTAATCAATAAGAAGGCTAAGAACTATAGTAGATTGGCTACCGTAATCTTGAGATTGGAAATAGTAGTGCATTGACTAATATTCACCTAAGAGGTAGTTTACTACATTAAATATTTTAAATCCCTTTAAGATAGCTAAAAATGCCTATTGTACTTAAATTGTTGGAAATGATTAAAGGTGTGGTAGTTGTGTAGCTTATGATAGATGAGTAGATTGATATGGTCAAGATATTTATATTAGCTTCTTAAATGATTTGGTCCCTTACACTTTGTATTTGTCCCCTTATAAGGTTATTTAATAATATTCTTTGCCTTTACAAGAAAGAAAAACTTTAAATTATAACTCCTAAACTTATCAATAATAATAAAGTGCATATGCTTCCAATTAATTTTACAATTAAAATCAATTGGATCATATGAGATATGTATTGGTATCACAATAACTATATAACACTTTATATCTATCCAAGGTAAATTTGGGTTGATTTATCTTATATCAATTATCATATACCATTTTAGATTTAATTTTAGATAATCCTTGTTAGAAAATAAAATAAAATAAAATAATGCTCATTTTGGTCTTAACTTATTCATTTTAGGCAATAATATGATATAAATTAATTTGTCCTAACTAATAAAATGATATTTTTCATTTTAACATCAATTAATAGAAATTGACTAACCATGATACACTAGAACAAAATCACATATCACACATCTTCTTCATGAGTCTTAAATCACATCATATTTGTATATATTAATCTTAAACTACACCAATTTCACATAAGGTACTAGCACTATGCTTATGTATAATCCACATAAAATGTAACATGTACTAATTGTGCCTCCTCGACACTCAAATCACATACTATATACAAAAATATAACTATATGTCAATATTGACATAGTTTGATACTCAACAAACATGCTATAATTCCTTAAACTTAACAAACTAATAAAACACCAAACCCATTATATATTATATGGGGATTTTACAACTATAACCTAAATTTGAGTAAAATCAAACAGATTGTAATTATTCACATAATTAATCAATCAGTAACTTACAATTAAAAAACACATATCTTAGAAATCCAAATTGATGCATATTATCTGTTACTCGTATGATGTACTTTAATTCCTTTTTGTTTGTAGAAAATGACCAAAGTATACCTAGGTTTACTTTTATAGACATATTAGAATCAATTCATTTCCTTCAGGAATTGCTCCACTCCTGATACCTATCACCTTCTACTATTCTCTTTGTCTTTTCCTTTTATGATTTTGTGGAAGCTGTCAAGTTATCTCCATGAAATGCCTTTTAAAAGACTGAATCTTCTAAAGTTAAGTTGTCGAATTCTCTCCTTCGTTCAATTGACTAATATGGTTGAATCAATCTTTGGTATTTCTTATAAATTACAAATGATTCTCTTAATTTTTATAACATCTTAAATTACTTCAATTCAATGTTCTTAAGAAAAATTATGTTTAAAATATCAAATAATATTTGGTTATGACAACAAATTAAACCATTATACTTCTCCATCAAAATTTTCTTGTTTAGATTCAGTTTAGTTGCCATTTGCATCATATTAAAATTTCAAAAGTTCAATATCTTAAACACTCTCAAACACAACAACTCTAAGTAGAAAGTAATAACAAAAATTGAACCATAATATCAATCATGAAATCATATAAATAATTACTCAAAAGAAATAAGGTCTTATTAATTATTTGAAAGCATTGGTGGCCTTACTAAAGTTGACTTATGGTTAGGAGAATCGGTCGTGAGTAGGGGAGATGAGCATTAAAGTCATTCTTACACAAGATTCCACATTACCACACTTAATTCCCAAGTAAAAGGACAGAACAAAAGTGAAGTAAATCACTTGTTAGTATAGTCTTAATGAACAATATACAAAATGCACAAGAAAGGGAAGTTGAATTGTGTATTATTTTTCGTAAATACAATCCCTTTTGATATTTCCTTGAAAACTTACTGTTTCAAAGTTACTGAGTGAATATCACAACTGTTATATGAGATTATCTTCAAGATTAAATCGCAATTAACTTTTATATACTTGTATACGAATAATAGAAATTAAATGTAAAGAGTTAGAGAGTAGACACAGAGATTTTATCCTGGTTCATCCCAAACCGTAGGCTACGTCTAGTCCTCAGAATTCTTCTGAGATTTCACTATTCTTCTCAAACTGTACAAGTATTCTTTCTCTACTGAGCCTCTTCAGGTCTCTTACTCCAAGTATTATTTTCACTCTTTTAGCCTCTTCAGGCTCTCAGCTTTTCTTCTCTCTAAAAAGAAAGATATTAATTGCTTTGTCACAGTAATAATAGCTCTAGTGTTTCGCACAACAAATACAGTATTTTGTTAAAGTTCAAAAACTTAAAATCGCTAACTCAAATCACTAACTTTTTTAGTCTTTGACTCCGACTGGTATTTATAGCCTTTGTCTTCAACTGCTTCTTGCTTCTTGTTCTTGTTTCTTTACAGAAACCGTTATTCAGTTAAGTTCTATAACTAACTCAAATTGATTAACCGTCTAATGTACTATCGAGTCTTCGTCTTCGTATCTTCTTACTTTCCGCTTCTTTCTTAGTTTTGCTTCCTTCTTAGTTTTCGGTTCCTTCTTAGTTTCCGCTTCCTTCTTAGTTTTGCACTTCCTTCTTAGTTTCGCTTCTTTCTTAGTTTTGCACTTCCTTCTTAGTTTCTGATTCCTTCTTAGTTTTGCGCTTCTTTCTTAGTTTCCACTTCCTTCTTAGTTTTGCGCTTCCTTCTTAGTTTTCGCTTCCTTCTTAGTTTTGCACTTCCTTCTTAATTTCCTTCACACTTAACACATATATTATTTCTATTATTATTATTATTTGAATGTCATTAAAACTATTAGACGTGAAGTTATTTTGACTCAACAAAAAGAAGCCTACGCAGAGAGATAGTTTTATTGCCCATGTTAGTTTATGCCCTTGCAACCAATCAATTGGATGCAAATTAATGTATGACATTATATTTTAATTAATGAAAAGGCGTTATTTATCTTTGTGTATTAATTTCATTAATATTTTATGTTTTAATACTAAAGATAAAATCCTTGAAATAATTACTGTGTAATTGAAATTATGATGAGATCATAATTATAAGATTCAATTTACACTTATGTGTTAAATCTAGATGTTCCTAGTTGTAGTTGCATCAAAATTGGATCCGTAAAAAAAAATTGTATTTTTTGTTGCGCCCGTGATTCGATCATAGTTGGATTCCAATAGCCCACAGGTTTGCAGAGAACATATTTTATGAAGTTTGTTTGTTAAATTGCAGTTAGACCAGTTTATGATAATCATAACAAATATCCTCTCTCTATTATTATCCCTAATTTAAAACCTAGTATTTGAACTTAAACTTGATCCATTTAAGTCAAAATTATTTGCTTCTGCAGTACATTGGATCAAATCAACAAACAAAAGATGTTACATCAGAACTCCAGAAATGGGTTATTCTTGTTTACTCCGTTAGAATTTACAATGGGCCTATAGGCCCACACGAGAAGGAAAATTAGACCACATACAAGTCTAAGTGAGGTTCCATCCTAAAACTAATTGGTGATAGGTGGAGTAGCCCACTAGACCTATATGTTAGTCTACTTTCCTCTCTTTCTCCAATGTTGTACAAACTTTCACTCTTTATATCTCAACACACCCCCCTCACATGCGGGTCTAACATGTGACATAATCTATCATTTCGAGGTGTTAACGACTAACATAAGAGCTACCCGCGTTGATACCATGTTATAATTTACAATAGGCCTACGGGCCCACACGAGAAGGAAAGTTAGACCATATATAAGTCTAAGTGAGGTTCTATCCTAAAACCAATTGGTGATAGGTGGAGTAACCCACTAGACCTATATGTTAGTCTACTTTCCTCTCTTTCTCCAATGTTGGACAAATAAATGAAACCAAAATACAAACTTGATTTATAACCCAGAATTACAACAAGAATTACAACCATCTTCAAGCAATAGAGATTGAATCACAACTGTCTCAAGGTGCACCGCCAATTTTTGATGGTGAAAACCATCAAGTTTGGGTTGTTTGAATGAAAGTTCATCTTTATACTATGGATGTTTGGGAAGTAGTAGATGAAGACTACAACGTTTCGAACATTGCCAACAAATTCTATAATGACCCAAATTAAGATTCACAAAGAAAAGAAAATTTTCAAGAGGAGACAAAAACAAGAATTTTAACAAGATCGACAACAACAACAATAGAAACAATAATGATTCATATATATCCACTATGCCGACATTGAAAAAAAACAAATCACAAAATGAAGAGGCAAAAGCAGTACATCAAGAGGATGAATTATTTTGACATTAAAACTCTGCAACTCCTAGGGCAAGAAGGATGTTGAAAAATCCCTTAGGTTGCAGATTCTTACGAAATAAATGTTCAAATTAATCAGATCTTAAGCAAATTTGATTATGATATTTAGTCCTTGATTTTAGGAATAAATTTGGAGATATTATTGTGATCTTTAGTAAATATCTAAGATTTTCTGTTACATTTCAACTCTATATAATTAGCTTGTTGTTATCAATAATAATATGGTGTTATATGGTATTCTACGACAAAACCTTTTCTTTTCTTCTCTTTTATTTTCAGCTCTATAAAAACAACATACTCTGTTTTTGATCGGTCTCTATATCGATCTTCATTAGGTAGGACATGGGATACAATATCTTTGCCAGCTAAAGATTCATGTACTATCTATGGTTATGTACTATCTTCTGCAGTGGATCAAATCAGCAAACATAGGATGTTACATCAGAACTCCAGAAATGGGTTATTCTTGTTTACTCTATTTTTGATCAGTCTCTGTATCGATCTTCGTTAGGTGAGACATAGGATACAATATCATTGCCAGCTAAAGATTCACTTACTATCTATGGTTATGAGGTCAGAAGGTAATGAAAAGAAGAGCTTTGGCATAGCGCGACTTCTATGTACAATTTTATGTTCTCTAATTATAGGCTGCTTTGCTTTCTTTATATGACCTTTAAGATTTTGCTAAGCTGGACGCCGAAATATATGTTAACTTGTTGGTCCCAAGAAGATACAATTGTCTAACCTGAAAAGTTTAATGCTTGTCTGCTGTCCCTCTTGATTCTTAAACATGAAACGTTGAGAGATTATCCTGGTATCATTAAGGCTGGTTCCAAGAGGTTACCGAGAGAACCTCTGCTTTGGCGATATTGGGAACACTTTTATGGTTTTAATAAATAACATATCGAGTAAATTTTATTTATTTTGAAAAAAATTTCATTGATCAAAATTATAAATTTTAATTATTTTGAAAATATTTTATTGATAAAAATTAAGTAAAATATTATTAATTATTTAATAAATTACTAAATATCAATTGAATTTAATATTATATTAAAATATTTAAAAATATAAATTCTATCAATTTTTTTTAGCTTAATCCGTTAAAGTTAGATTATAACAACTATACAAATTCTATTATATATTTAACAATCAATCACATTGTGTAAATTTTTTAAAACATTTCTATTTTTATAAAATTTTTGTGAATTAATTTAAAATAATATTTTTTTGAAAATAAATAAAGCTAATGCATATCATTTAACTTTATAATTTATCCCTTTAAAAAAGATATATTCCTTTATTTTTATTTCTTTTTCTCTTCAATAACTCATTCATAAATTATTATTAGGTAAATTTATTATGAGGATAATAATAGATGTTAAATTTTTGTGATTTTATTATTTTTATTAAAATTCTTTATAGTTTAATACTCTTGTAGAAATTCTATGTATTTTATGGGAGGTCTCAGGATAAACTCTTTTGTTTTCTTTCTTCATTAATTGTTACTGAAGTGATATTTAGAAAACATGTGACAATGTCACATATGATAAATGTTTTCCACTCAATCTAATTTGAAGTCAACAGACCATGTTTGCATTGATCAAACTTCAATTAAGCTTAAGTGTGGCAGACCAACTCGATCGATCTAACTCACACTACAAAGCAATGTTATTTTAGGTGCTCCTAATGGGTTCAAACTCAAGCTCAAGTTGTGCTCTTAAGGGATTAGGTTGGGCTGAATTGATGACAAACCTGGGGTAGCTAAACTTGTTGCTATTCCTAATCACATAAATATAATAACATACCTTATTAATAAAATAAAAAAAACTCATAATCCTATTCGAATACTTAATAACTTGACCCAATTGACACTTTTTTAAAAAAATTTCCTCTAAACTCTTTTTGTTCCTCACTTCACCGCTTCTTCCCTTATCTCATTTTGTCCTAAATTTCCATTTTTCCTTGAACTCACTTTCTAACATTTGTTTACATAATGGAAGGTAAACTTTTATCTGTTTATGATGAGGTCAAAATTATCTGTTTATGAGAAATAATCAAACATACCCATAAATTATCTTCTAGACCAATCACTAAGTTTTAGTGTAGCCATATCCAAATGTTCAATAAATTGGAATGTTGACACTTCTGCAACATTTGGACTCCCCACTGCATATTGGACATTCTTTTACATAGAGGGCTCTTATATCTTTTTAAGAGTTTCAGTTAATCTAGCTACATGTTCATTCAAGTTAATACCTTCTCACATATCTAATGTATTATAGAACTCTCTTCCGTAATATTCAATTGATCTCCCTGAAAACTCGATGAAATTTTGTGTTAAAGCTTCGTAAAATATTCATATGAATCTTTAGGTGCAAGAAGCTCTATTGGCCTCATAGAAGTCAGATCAATATTTAAAATATGACTCATACTTGTTACTAGAGAATGACGAGAAGCCAAAGAGGAGCTAATACAAATGAAACGACTACCTTCGAAAGGAAAGTCTGGAACAACATGAGACTAAATGAGGTTGTTAGAGAAGGTTAATACGTGTAATAATACCATTATGATGTATAACATTTATTATAGCCGTTACACAACTAATATAATATATTCTGAATTTTTTAATGAATAACGAAACCAACTTCTCTCTTATAGAACTTTCTTTTTTTATTTCTTGTTAACTATAGCAAATCCTTAATATATCTTAACGAATTGAAAAATGAGGTGAAAATAAGCACTAAAACAGTTAGTATCAAAGCTAATGATCTCATTTAAAGTGGAAGCAATGAATGGTCGAAGGAACGCATGCTTAAGAATGAAGGTGAATTGAAGACCACTTTAAGAATTAGACGCAAGAATTGGATAACAAATATGGTAAGAGCATGCAAGAGTTGATGGAGTGGATCCTACAGCTTCATCAAAGAAATGGGCCAAGATGTTCCCTGTTGGGTTTTTACTGCTGTTCTGCTAATCTTTGAAAACAGATACTTGAAATACTTTGTTATTTTGCAGATGTAAACTTTCAGGAAATATAAAGAAGACAAGTGTTTTACTTGGTTCGATAGTTTAAAACTATCTACATCCAAGGTTCCCACCTATGGTGGTAAGAATTTTCACTAGTATGAAGAGGAATCAAAGAATAGAAATTACAAAGATTGAGTGTTCACTTGAACACCTGCAAAAAACAGTCTCAAACTCCACAGTACCCAAGGTCAGTACTCTAGCACTCTCTGACTATTTTTCCTCTCAGATTTTCTCACTCTCACAACTAAATACAATGAAGAATTGAAGATTGAATTTTCTGTGTGTTATATCTCTGTTTGAAGTCTTCTGCCTTTGTTGTATATCTGAAGAAGAAGATGCATTCGGATGTGTTTATTTGCATCTGCTCTCCTCCATGTGCCTATCATGTGGGTCTTTAAGTGACTTCCCCATGATATGCGTTTTGTCTACCTTTCATATTGCTGCTGCGTTTTATCTCCTTGAAGCTTGTTGTATGCTGCGTTTTGTATGTCATTTAAATGCTTCTGGTAGTGCTGTTGTGTTAATGAAACGACAGTGCTCCAGCTTATTGGTTTTTGCTCACGTGGGTTGTCTTTATGCATTAGTCACTTGTGTCTTTGTTGAAAACATCTATCGCAAGCTTCTCTCTTCGACACTCCTACAGACATAGACATATGTTTCTTCTGTCTTCAATTCTTCTTTGCATTCACGCAGTATCTGAGTTGAAATGTTGGAATATATGTGATTTCTGTCACATTCCCAAGTAAAGGAAGGCATAAATTTCCTACTTTTAAGGGAGAATGTATATGATCTTGCATCTTTAAATATGAGCAGTTTTTTTTAATTACAAAGGAAAGACCAATAGGAAACTAGACTCGCAAACCCGCCACGTCTAATGCAGGGTGTGAGGATACATTATGTCACGCATATCATGAGTTAGTATGTCCCGAATAATCACCGATGGATCTCAAAGGTAGTGCAAGCCAGGATCAGCCCGATATGCTAATGCTACTAGTCGGTCCGCACATTGATTGCCTTCCCGATGGATGTGTTGAAAGTGAACCTCCCACTCATACCTGTCACCAAAAGTAAAGGGTCAGACAACCAACTATGAGAAGCGGAGAGGATATTAATTACCTCCAGGGAGTCCACCTCGACCACTACTCGTTGGTACCCACGATCCCAAACCAGAGAAACGCCTGAGTGGACTCCCCATAATTCAGTTTCCAGAGGAGTTCCTGCTTCTAAATTGTGGAGAAAGCCACCACACCAATGCCCAGAACTGGACCGGAAAAGACCCGCCAGCTACAACTCGGTTGGATCCTGGTCTTACTGCACCATCCGTTTTGAGTTTGATCCATCTCTCCATCAGGGGGCTCCATCTCACAGCAGCGCCCAAAGGGAGACTCTGTAGTTGGAAGACCTGAGATTCCACTGTAGTCGCTCGGAGGATCCAATCAACATGATCTATTACAATGCGGATCCCATCCACTGGCCAGACGAAAGTTGACTCAAAGACGGTGTTGTTATGCCAATTCTATAAGAACCAGCACGCCACACCAAAGATAGTCGCCCAATTAGGCAGAAGGAGCGTGGGCGGCGCCTAAAGGTTGTTAAAAAGCCAAGTGACCGTGTCCATGTTGGAGAAAATCCTGTCCACGCAAG
This sequence comes from Erythroxylum gracilipes, assembly GCA_026413385.1. NCBI lineage: Eukaryota > Viridiplantae > Streptophyta > Magnoliopsida > Malpighiales > Erythroxylaceae > Erythroxylum > Erythroxylum gracilipes. Next base: position 23,627,997 of record JANZLC010000009.1, read on the forward strand.
CGGCCAGGAATTGGTGCCAGAAAGATCTAACTTGAGAATAATCTCGAAGAGCATGAAGAATAGACTCGTCCTGGCCACAAAAGTGGCACCCACTATTCAGCGTAAGAGGACACACTACCCATTGCTAATTCGTTAATAGCTTCTGATTAGCTAGAAGCCAGAGAAAGGACCTTATCCGCTGAGGTCCAACCCATTTCCAGATGACCTCCCATCTACAACTAGGAGCCTCCATCTATGGTTGTTCGATAAGGGCATATTGTTGGATCACGTACGGTCCGAGTATTCATAATACACTGCGAAAAAGACCATACAACAACATGAAGTATAATTGAAAATACCAAGGATGTACGAAAATACCTTATTGTCGTGGATAGGTTGCTTCTTTTTCGGATTCCAAGACACTGCAAACGCGAATGTCCTCTACCGGTATCCACACGAGTATGCATGATCTGGGCTGCGGCTGTGGTGTGCTAGCACGTCTTGAAACTCTTTTCAAACACTGCACGATTTTCCTCTCAGATGGAGGCTAGGGTTTCGTGACAATTGTGTCTCTTACATCTAATGAGACCTAAGATTCTCTATTTATAGAGAAAACCTAATCCTATTGAAGCTCAATAAGTTTCGGCCCATTATATCTCATATAATAAAGCCCGAAAACTTAATTCAATCTAGCGCAACAGATAAATCCACATATATTTATTCAATGCCTAATAGATTAGGCCCAAGAGAATAAGCCCAAATCACATCACTCTTTATATGCGACCCTATAGGCTCATTTGATGTTGGCAATGGGCTTGATCACACTTCAAGGCCCATAAGTCATAAGCGGCCTCTAGCAAGACAT
>JANZLC010000009.1:23675430-23687250 GCA_026413385.1 Erythroxylum gracilipes
ATTATCGAATAATTACGAATGGATTGGTAGATTTGTGCTGTTCACGGTCTGCTATAACTTTGTCCATAGGAATGAACAAAATTTATATTTTTGAGTCTATGATCGAATTACGGTATCAAACGGGAGAATACCTTGGCTAGGCTTTTATTCATATTATTTTCAATCTTTAATTTTAATTTCTTCCTACGTGATTTCGTGTTTTAAATTAATCTCATTCCCAAATCAATTATTTTTATTTTATTTTTATTTTTGATTTCGCACAAATAAATAATTACTACACTGGTCTCTGTGGTTCGACCCTATTCACCACTTTACTCGCTTAAGTGTTCTAGAGTAGGAATTTATTTTTGATTGGTTTGACACGCCATCAGTCTCGCAGATGTAGGCAAATTATGCCGAACTATGTGTATCAAATCTCAGGTGTTGCTTTGTTTATTTAGCGTTTAATTTTTCTGTTTTTTTTTGTGCTAGAAAATTCACAGTTGCTTATATCAAACAACCACATATACAATTCAAAACAACTGCGGCTGAACCAGAATTTTTACGAAACTACATCCTTTCGGAATTTTAATTCGTATCAGAGCGAGGTTCACTGAATTAGAACTTGGTACGTCAAGTTGGTACAGACCCGTGTTTCGCAATTATGGCTACTAGTGAAGGGCATCAATCACTAGGCCACCGTTGCTATATAGTTCAAATAATCCTACGTGGAAATCACATATGAGAGTATTCATTCAATCACAAGGAACAAAAGCATGGAACTCCGTTTTAAATGGCTGGACACATCCAGTGACGACTGATAAAAAGGGAGAAGTAGTACTTAAAGATTCATATGAATGGACAAGGGCTGAAGAAGAGGGAGCGCTTGAAAATTCTCAAGTTTTGCATGCCATCTTCAGTGCAGTTGATGAAGATCACTTTGCTATCATATCAGCATGTAAGTCGACGAAAGAGGCGTGGACACTCTATAAACAATACATGAGGGATTAAAATCTGTGATAGTCTTAAAATTCAAATGCTAGCCTCTAGATTTGAAGAGCTAAAGATGGATAAAAATGAAACTATCAGATATTTTCATGAGAGACTGCGTGGCATTGCAAACCAAACACATCAACTTGGGAAAAATATTCAAATATGAAACTTGTCAAGAAGAAATTAGGATCATTGCCTTCGAGATTCATACCAAAAATTGCAGTCATCAAAGAAACCCATGATATCAATGAATTATCCTTGGATAAGGTAATTGAAATTCTTACCAACTTTTGGATAAATTTGTTGAGAGGTAAACAAAAGAAAAACAAACGAATGGCATTGCAAGTTGAGGTTGGAAAAGTTGTGAATAACTTAGGATATGAATTTGATGAGAATGAATATATAGTGTTATTAACAAGAAATTTTGGCAAGTGGTTAAAGAAATTGAAGAAAGATAGACTTGAGTTTGAGCAAAATGGTGGGAGGTCATCAAATAATAAGCTAGAACTCAAAAGGGTGAAAGAAAGATGAAGAAAATTCAATGTCATGAATGTCGAGGCTTCGGACATGTGCAAGCGAAATGTGCTAACACATTGAAAAAAGAGAAAAGAGAAGTCTTATACAATTACTTGGAGTAAGAATGAATCTGAAAGTGAATATGGTAATGAAAAGGAATTTGTGAGTAATCATGCTGTGTTAGTTGCTTTATACAACAGAAATCTAGTTGCTTGCTTAACAACCACCAAAGAAGAAACTCATGGGGAAAATGATGATGAATCAATCCAAAATTCTAGAAAAAAAAACACAAATGAATCAGTCTATAGTTCCAGTTTAGCTTATGATAGTGATTCGAAATACAAAAGGGATGATATTTGCAAGGCTGATGAGTTAATGAATACTAAATGAGTCGAAACATGTAAGAAAAATGAGAAGCCAAAGAAGGAAAACTTTACCATGAAGAACATCATTCAAGATCTAAAGAAGAAGTTGTTATTTACAATTGATGAGCTTAATAAAACAAAGTTGAAGCTAGTCAGTACAGAAAAAGGAATAAGAATGTTAAATGAAGCTATCGAAAAGTTAGAACAATTGTTGGAAATTGGTAAGATTAAAGGAGATCTTCAAGGCACTAGCTATAAAGGTGAATGTTCTGAGTTGAATGGTGGGAAAAATGGTACAACTAGATCTGTTAAAGGAGAAACTTCAAGGAGGAAAAAAAATACTTGTCACTTTTGTGGGGTAAAGCCAAATTGTTATAATTCGTTACAAATGATATTTTAGAGGGGTCAAAACCAAAAATCTAAACAATCTTCTATGAATTTCCAACAGTAGCTCATTTTACCAAAATGTACTTGGGTTAGAAAGGGTTAATTACAAGCACTTGTAACTTTTAAATCTATGCGGGTTGCTTCACATAATGGTTGGTATTTTGATAGTGGGTGTTTACATTACATGACAGGTGAAAGAAGTTACTTGATGGATTATCAAAATTGTGTAGATGGCCATGTTACCTTTGGTGATGGAAAGAAGACTTTGGTTATTGGAAGAGGGACCCTATGCGTGGATGGACTGCCACACCTCAAGAACATGCTTCATGTTGATAGGTTAAAAGTCGATTTGGTAAGTATAAGCCAACTTTGTGATGATTGATTATTGGTTAAATTCACTAGTGATGAATATAGGTATTAAACGAATAAGGAGAATGTTTGGTGAGTGGCAGAAGATCGACATACAATTGTTATATGTTGCAAATCACTATTTCTTACAAATCAGCCTCATATGATAACAATATAAATCTTTGGCATCAAAAGCATGGTTATGTCAACTATGATCTTATTAACAAGTTAAAGAAATTCGAAGCAAAGAGAGGATTGCCCACAATGAACAATGATGACAAGACGATGTGTAGTGCATGCCAAATGGGTAAGCAGATAAGAGTGTCACACAATATCGAAGGTTCACAGTAGATTTCTTGGAGGACAACTTACCATTCTTTCATTAACGAAGTTGCATTGTTAGGGGAGTTGTTTTCTATCTCAAGTGTTGTCATTATTTATTTCTTTATTGTTTAAATCACTTGAATTGTTTTATTCTTATCTTTATTTTCAAACGTTGTTATGAAAATCCTCTGTTGAGATTAACACGAGGTGATCATGCCATTGGGAGTAATTTATTTTTACAGGTTGTGAGGACGAAGGATAGTGTCAAGCGTAGGGTGATCTGGCTCTGTAATACCTTGAATAAAACTATTGTTGTTCCTTGGTGAAAGTGATTAAGCTGAGGGCTTCGCAGACGTAGGCAAGATGTGCCAAATTGCATTACCAGATCTCAGGTGTTGATTTGCTTATTTCGTATTTAATTTTTCTATTTTCGTTTGTACTAGAAAATTTACAGTTGTTTTATATTAAGCAACCACATATATAGCTCAAAACAATTGTGACTGAACCAGAATTTTTACAAAACTACACCATTTCGATTTTCAGAATTAGCTTTTGTGTTTTTCGTTTCAAATTCCCAAATAAAGAGAAGAAAAAGAAAGAAATATCAACAAGCCAAAAATCTCCAAAGCCATTATACATTTTATACTGCTTTCTTTAGGCACTTGTCATGCCTCAAAACCAGGTTCTACATGTTATTCAAAAATCTTACAGCACTCCGCATCCAAACTAAAATTATAACATATTGCTTATATCAATATGTTAGATCCTAAACAATTGGTAGTATTTGTGAATAACAATTCAATAAATGAGGCATGGTGTAGTATGTGATCAAGTTGTGTAATAGTTGATCCAATTATGAATGCAATCGGCACGACTGTTAAAGCGCTCCGACCTCATTAGGATTAGCATTATGTAGATTCAATCAAATTGAATATGTTTGTTATCTGCATAATCCGCTGAAATATAATCGGAGCGAACATGGAATTTTCACATTGGTCAGTTTTTTGGGCCTACCGATGAATGTAAGGATTTGGCCCTACTTGGCAATCAGTAGATTGCATTAGCTATTAGCTGATTCTATCAACGATTAGCTAACAGCGGATTAATATAGTTTATTTGACCAGCAAATAATTTCAACCATTTAATTAAAGATGTTTGATAAAATTAGTTATTTAATATTGGTCGTTTATGTGTAAAATGACATATGAGGGTATGACTTAAAAAAATTTATAAGAACCTGAGTATTAGTTGTTTATATCTTTTTTTTAATATTCTCGTAAGGATTTAGATAGAGCAAAAGAAGTCAACACCATCCTTTTCTCAAATATCTTCCATAGAACTTTAAGAACATCGAAAACCCTCTCAATACAACTTCTCAAAATGAATGGGTTCGATTAAAAACTTCTCGAGATCCTTTTAAATTTGCAAAGTCAACTGAAGAACTTAAAAAATTACTAAAATGCCATTAAAAATAAGCTTAAGAATGGGTCTAGTCAAATCACACAAAGAGTTTTTCCTCAGATGTAGCATTAACAAGCTTAATATGAAATTGGGTCTGTAAAAATGATATAGATTTAATTTCTAATTTAAGAAAATATAAAATTTTGTTATTCTAATTTTTATTTTTTAAAAATTGAAAATATATTTTTAATATATTAAATTAAAATTAAATTTTGAAAAAATTGTTTATATTAATCTCTTAAATTTTAAACTTAGATAAAAATAATTAATTTAAATTTGACTTATTAATTTTAGATTAAATTGAATTGAATTAATCACAATATACAAATGATAATAATATTATATACTAAATATTGATATAAAAAGGGACCTAAATATCGGGCCTATACAAAAGTAATTAATGTAATATAATTAGAGATAATAAATTTAAAAGTATTTAATTTTTGAAAATTTTAATTTAATGATTAACTTTTTAAATGTTGTATAAATTAAGTTAACTTTTTAAAATTTGTATAAATTAAGTTAAATTTATATCTTTGTGTTTGTGTTTGTCTTTATCTCTACCTCTATCTCTATCTTTTTTAATAATTTGTAATAACTTTTGAATATAATAATTTTTAATTTCATAATTTCTCAGTTGGTGGTAGAAATTATTCCTCATAATAACGTTTTTAAAATTAAAGGATTGAGATAAAACAGTTAAAAATTTTCAATCTGTCAAAAAAAAAAATGATAGGTCATTTATCAAAGAAAGCTTTTATAATTTCAGCATCAATTGTCATAGAAGTATAGAAAGTATTAGCAGCTTCTGAAATAATGGCAAAATAATAAATGTTCTTCTTTGGATCTGTGTAATAACATCTGAGCCATTTCTGTTAAAAACTTGGATCTCTGTCGTAACATCTGAGCCATTTCTGTTACTATTTTTGACCTTTCAGGTTTTGTCGGTGATGGAGAACAGGCTTCAGGACTATAAGCGTAGGGATTCCACAGAACTGGAAGCACACACTTGTGCTTATGTACTTTTGATGTTCATAAGTTCCTGCGTTAACAGACAGAAAAGGTTGACCACCAAGGGTGCAAATGGCATTAGTTATAGCATTTCGTTCTCTGTTTTAGATAGTTCCCATTGAGTTATAGTGAATTAATTGTTGGTTACTACATCGATCATTTGCAATAAAGCCAAATAGATGAACATGTTGGGCAGAAAATCAATTTTCCTTAAAACATATATATAGTAGTGACAACAGTTTAGTTAGGAATATCAATAGGCCGGGTCGGAATAGGTCGGTCCATAGCCCAACGGACCATAGACCATATATTTTTTGAAAGAAAATCGTCAAAAACAACTTCGTTTTTTAAGTAATAAGGTCTATTATTCTGTCAACCCGAGTCAAATTTAACATTCCTAAATTTAGTCAAGTTAGGATGGCCTAAGTTCCTAAAGTCCAAAAGTTACGAGAAAATGACATTATTTTAAATAAAATAATTTTGTTTTTAATTTTTAAAATTTTTTAATAAAACACACGTTGGGCCAAGCTGTGGGGTTTTTAGGTCCGTTGAGCTTAGATTTATGCCTTACATCTACCCAATTGAATTTTAGGTTAAAGTACAGGCTTGAGTAGAAATTCTCATTAGTAAGCCTAAGTCGAGTGTAGTTTCTCAAGTTTGGTTATATATCTATGGATCCAACTTTCTAAGAATGGTCGAATTAGAAAAGAATTCGTAATATTTAAGTTAAAATCGAACGTAAGTTATTAATGTTGAACCAAAATAATCGGAATCTCATACATGGAAGCTCAAAAAGTCTATGTATAGTTTGGCCCACATTATTAAGCCCGTCTCTTAAATATCTTTATATATATATATATATAAAGGATAAGAATACTGTTAGAATTGTTATAACTGTTTAAGGTAATGACTAATTCCAGGACTCATTTATACTGCTACAGAGCACTTAATTTAAACCCAAGAGTAGGGATAGCATTTGGGCTTGGGCTTGGTCCACCTCATCCCGCCCCACCGGAATTGACCAGACCTCAGACCATCCTCAGGCCTGATTTTTTCAAAAATCAAGCCTCGTACTGCAATTGGATAACTATAAGAAAAATGATGTTTTACAAAAAAAACGACAACATTTCTTATTTTTAACCTCCTTGTATTTTAGACATCAAACCGGTCAAAGAAAAGATTTAAAATTTAAAGGTTCAACCTGTATTAAGCGCTATAAAATTGGTAAATAATAAGTAAAAAATAAAAATGATAAGAATAAGTAAAAATATAGTATAAAATAAAATATCTTATTAAAATAAAATTGCAAAAATAATGTCTATTAATATGTATAATTGACTAATAATAAATCTAATAATTTAAACTAAGATTGAATCTAACATAAATTTTAAATAATAATATTATTTTGATACTATAATTTATTTAAAAACTTATAAAAGTTGAAGTATATTTAAAGAAAGTCGATAGAAAATATTCTAAGTTTATTCTAATTTCTTTTTTAATGTCTTTTAAATATACTTCTTTATATTTTAAATATTATTTTTAACACATTCCTAATTATTTTAAGCAAAATTACTTATATATACTAACTAATAATTTAATTTATTAAGCAAATTTATGATAAAAATTATAATTAAATTCTAACAATAATAATTTAAAAATTTTCAATTAAAAATATAAGGAGATAAATAAAGAATTTAAATTTTCACAAATATAATTTATTAGTAAGATTAAATAAATTTAGTATTTTTTAGGAATAAAATAATCATTCGTTTTAAAAATAATGATTTAAAATAAAAATTTTATTATAATGTATATAATTTAATATAATTTAAAATATATATAATTTTTAGTTGGAAAGAAAAAAATTATTAAAAATTTAAATTATTTATGAGTCCCGCGTCATTAAAAAGACAGTGGGTCTTATATTATTAAATAGACCATGGGTCCTATATAACTTAAAGACACTGACTTAATCGATTTTTAAGAAAAGTCGAGCGACCTTTAAAGAAATTGGTCGGTTTATTACTTAAACGGCTGGTTTTCTCTATTAGAGGTTATGAGCACAAAGTGGATCAAAAATCTGGTCGGTTCATATCTATTTTGATCAAATCAACTATTTGGTTTGGTATTAAAATTATTAGTTTTATCCTTGGTATGTTATGCCCCTCTATTTTAAAAATAAACTTATTACACATTTTAACTACTATGAGTTTAATATTCAAAAAGACATTTTTATCTATTACTTTTTATTGTTATCTTCAGTCTACCCTTATGGCCCAAAAAAAACACTGTGAGTTGCCCAAACTATCCCGGGTTATTGTCGAGGGAATGATTGCAGAGGAAATCAACTCTATTGAGGAAAAAAAATTGGAATAGAAGGAATTATCTCTAGTCTCCTCTTTTTCTAAAATCTTGAAATAAATAAATTCAAAAATATTTGAAAAGATTCGGAGGAAAAGAAACTTTTTTTTGAATAAAGTGACATTTTCAATTATTTTTTATTATTTTTCTTTTTTGTGAAATAATGGTGAAAAGGTAATTCACAAACAAAAATTTGTAATTTTTTTCATTAGAATGTACAATTATGAAAAAATGACACTTTTAATAAATTTTCTTTCTTTTTTAATTTTATTTCATAAATAAATTTTTTTCTATAAATTAACGATCATAAAGTACAATTGTGAAAATAATGGTATTTTTAGTAATATAAATAATGTGGGATTATGAAAAAAAAATATTAATATGTATCTAAATGTTGTGATTATTAATATAATGAAAAATTCAGTAACATTTATATTATGGTGAAAATTTGGTAGTAATTATATTAGCATAAGATTATTTGCAGAAGTACAGTAACAATGTCTTTCTGATGGATCAGAAAGCAGTTTTAAGTCATCAAATTTGCACCATTTTTGTTACCTATTTAATTGCATATATAGTTTATTGAGCTTATATACCACTTGTATTGAGAAGGCTTAGGATGATAGGAATGTCTTTTGTTTTCATTTCTTTGAGGGGAGGCTCTAATATCATCTCCCTAAACCACATGATAATCTCCTCCTTTCTTAAGTTCAAATTTGAAGTGGTCCAATGATCAAAAAATGGAGCAACTGAAGTAAACTAGTCTCGTGGGCACATGTGGGCATTTCATTGCCAGCAGTCTTTAGGTACAACCACCTTCCCCTGCAAGTCCAGCCATAAATAAGGTTTAACGAAACTAACTTCCACTAAGTTATAATTACGAGTCGATCATTCATGGAGTTCAAAACCTCGGATTCCCAGTTTTTAATTTTTAAGTTTGAAGGGCTGTTATTGTTCATATTTCGCAACACTACCGTCCAAAGAATGCAAGCTAATATGTCTGAATAAACTAAGAACGTTTTGCTAATCTCTAGGACCCATGTTGTTTATACGCTTCGTGATGTTACTTTCTTCTCACACAAGTGTCACATCTTGCTTTCTCCTCCCTTAATGAGTTTTTCGTGGTTTTTGTTGAGAGAGTAGGAACTCTTATCTTTATATTGTACTGCTGGGAGTATAGTAAAATTGTGCTTCTGTTTAGATTAGTTATATTACAAAGGGTGCTTGGCAGAAAATTTGTATAGATAATGCTGAATGTATTTGCTACCAGGATTTAGATTACAAAGAATGTTGTAGGTTCTATTGGCTCTCCGTTGGTTTGTCAAAAGATTTATGTGTATGAATCTCTAGAACTGTATATAACGTTTTATTATCTGTAAAAGGCATTTCTGGTTTACAAAAAAAAAAAAATGATTCTGTGCAACTATATGACTTAATGATGAGAAAAAATCAAATATTTATTTCAACTTCGTGTATTTGCCAAGATTTCAACTCTGGTAGTTCTTAGTTCCTTGCTATCACATCATATATCATATCTTGTGTCCTTAAAAATGTATATTTTAATATATTTAACTCTAATTTTGGAGACGATGTTACAAATACATGTATTTTTCGTTCATGGAAAAGTATAAAACACACCCTCAATTTCAAATCGTACTAATTCTAACCTTTTTCTTTACTATACTTACTTGAAGGTTAAATTATATTTTTATCTTACAATTTGAAATCAATTTTTGGTGGCAAGTTAATACGTTAACAATATGTTTAGACAAGTAATACCTTATTGGGAAGGTCATTCGAAATTAAATTCACTTTCTGGGTGACACTTCTTTCTCTCAATGCACCACATAAACCCAAAACATACTTTTGCATACTCTATTAACAAAAGCACATGACCTCTGCTTTTTTCTTTTGTTTTTCACTTTGTTTTTCTATTCTAGTAAATGTGGTTGAGACTAAGCAAGTCCTAACATCTTTCTTTAAAACATATATAGTCTATCTTTTGGTTTTCCTCTTCTTTTATGTTTGGATATATATGGGAACATATGCTTCAAATAGTTGTCGAACATCATTACCTACCCTTTTGTCTTCTTAAAAGGGTATGTTTCTTTCACAACCTAGTGCTTACGGACAAACCAATCACTTTCTTAATCAAGAGTTAAACTAAAGACGTAGTAGGTATAAACCCTTAACTTTTTGTGGGTTTGTTTTGGATTTTTTTTCGGAAAGAATCGCAAAAATGTTGGAGCTGTTTCATTATGAACATAATAAAGAGTACTTGAGCATTGAAGAGGACAGACGCAGAAGCGTTCCTTATTGCTTTTACTTCACCCTTAAATGCTCAACTGAAAGATAGTTTTTAGGTATGAAAATTATTTCATTATGCCATCATTTTGTTAAACACTTCTTGTACAGATATGAATCGAGCCAACTTCACATGAGTTATTGATGAGTTTTTATAATTCAGTGATCAAGAGAGTTAGAAGTACTTTTTTTCCTTCTAATTATTAGGTTCAAGTTCTACTAAAATATTTAAAATATAAAGCCTTTCATATATGTTGTTATTGGAGATCGCTCATTCCCTGTCTGCCTAATTAATATATTATCATTTCGAGTGGGAAGCTGATTGAGCTGTCATCAAATGACCACATATAAGTTGGTGGAAACTGAGTTAACAGCTACATTGCCTATAATAGGCCTTATGAGAAATATTGGAGTGGAACTTTTAATTAAGTAAATAGCTAGTGGGCTGACTGAGATGCCTTAGTAATCGAAATCTCTCGTAGAGATATGGAGTTCATATGTGGGATAGTTGGAGACACCAGTCTTCTTCACTTACCCAACTTTGAGGACTACATAATAAAGTTACTCTGTATAATTCTGTTCAGTTAAAAACATCATTATTTTTGCTTAAATTTTAAGACACTACTCACTCGTAACTGTCACACACGTGACTTTTTTATTTTTTATTTTTACTTTTTTTATCATTTTAATTTGAATTAAATTAAATTTTAGTTTTAGTTTTAATTATGGTACTATTAATTTTATTAAAAAAATAAAATTAAAATAATTAAAAAAAACAAAAAATAAGAATGAATTTGTGTCATGTGTCACGTGTCACGCATATGACACAAATTGTTTTTTTGTTTTTTAATTATTTTAATTTCAATTTTTAAATACAATTTATAAGATAAAAATTTAAATTTTAATAATTTATTAATTTATTAGAATTTTTAAATAATTTATAAAATTAAAAAATATTAAATTAAATTTAAAAATTGATTAATTGATTATTATTATTATTATATTAGCCCGTATGCATATTAATGCAATATTAAACAAATTGTATGATAAAATTTTTTTCTACAGAGAATACTTGCGAAATGCAAATACATTATAAAATATATTTGGAATAATTTATTTTAATTTTAAGAACTTATTTTAATTGATTAATTTACTAAAATTATTTAATTAATATATAAATTATATAATTTTATATATAAACACTAAAAAATTAATTTTACTAAACACCTTTAATAAACAGCTGATTTACCAAACATCTTTAATAAATAGCTGATGTTATTCGCTGGTCAAATCAACTGATATAATCAGCTATTAGTGGTTAGCTGATAGAATCAACTATAAGTTAATGCAATTAGTTGATTGCCAAACATGCCTTATTTTAGCTGTTATTTGGCAAACAATGGATTGTATTAGCTATTAGTTGATTCTATCAGCGATTAGCTGATAGCTGATTTGACCAGCGGATAATATTAGTTATTTATTAAAGATATTTGGTAAAATTATTTGTTTAGTATTAGCTATTGATGTGTAAAATGACTTATGAGGGCATAATTTAAAAATATTATAAGGACATGAATATTATATTTCTTAGTATTTTGTTGAATATTCTTATAAGAATTTAGAATTTAGATATTTAATTTTACAAAATTAAGTTTATAACTTTAATAATAATAATAATTATTATTATCATTATCATTATCATCATCATCATCATCGTCCAACGTTAAATTTTCTATTAATATAAATGATGTAGCGAGTTATATTATAT
>JANZLC010000009.1:23735354-23753838 GCA_026413385.1 Erythroxylum gracilipes
TAAAATTTGATTTCATAATTAAAATATATTTCAAATAAATATTAATTTTTAAATAAATTTTAAATTTTAAATTATTTATTTATTAAAATAACATTATTTTATTAATAAATTGTTAATAAATATTATATAAGAGATTAAATAAATTTATTTAATTTAAAAAAATATCATTAAATTTTATTTAAAATGTAATTATTATTATTGATAAAATACAACTACATTAACGTTAACAACCAAACAAGATTTTATTTTTATTTGAGAAAAATAGAAACAAAAAATAGAAATTAAAATTAAAAATTACAACAGAAAAACAGAAGTAGAACCAAATTGACTCCTAAATTAAATGGTACAGAAAAATGGTGTCCTTAACTCCTTATAGAAAAAAAAAGAAAAATATAAATGTAATATAAAAGTTTCGTGTTAAATAACAGTAATATAATATAATTAATAAAAATATTATTTTATAAAATAAAATTAATTTATTAATTCAATATTTCTAAATATAATTAGGAGCATAGTAGCATACCATTGAATAACAGTTCCTTTATTTTTATAAACTCTTATAATACAATCTATATAATAATTTATACTATATTTTAGAGAGCAATTTAAATCTTAGTTTTTAATTAAAATTATTTATTTTTTAAATTTAGATGTTTGTCAATTAAAAACAATAATATATCAAATTTATGAATATTTATTTAATTTTATATTATTAATTTATTAAATAATTTATTCGAGACACATAACTTGTACTCACTAAGCTGACTTATTTAACATAAAAGTCAAACCGTTTTTTATTTTTATTAGTATCCTAATTAGTTTCTTCGTTACATTTCTTAAATTAAAAAGCTAAGGAGGAAAATTTCGTTAGAATTCAACTCATCTGCTTTCAAGTGAAATATGAACGATTGTAACGTGAGGGGAATAGACTTTTTGTGCATTACTTCGAAGCCGAGGTGTCTCGATCTCACGCATGACTCTCGTTTTCTATTATACGTGGCAAGTTCCTGTTTATATCAAACATAATCAAAATGTAACCATCAATTCAATTCTTACATGTCACTAAACTGTCGTTTCATGTTGAATGATTAGTAAATTATATATAAAAAAAAGAAACTAGCCTTTGGGATGGCGTGCACGGTTTTATTAGCTTATTGGAGAACTCGTAACTTTGTGCTTATGGATTCTTACGGATACTTCTATCTTACCCTAATTGGTAGAATTATTTTTAAATAATTTTTTTTAAAAAAAATAGAATAGTAATAATAACAATAACAATAACTCGGTAAAAAATTTACTGATATACAAAATTTAGAAGAATTTGATAGCACGGAATCTTATCCGTAACTAATAAAAAACTATTTTCGAATCTAATCATAATCTATAAGAATATGTTAAAGGTACATTAAGTTATTTAGCAATTTTGTAATTATCAAATTTAATGTATACATGAGAAGTTATCCTATCAAAATTTTAAAGAATAATTAATTAGAAATATAAAATAAATAGTATTTATTATTTAAATTTAAATTCAACGATTTATTTAATATACATATGAAAAATAATAATTTTAAATTTAGTTCATAAAAATATGTATAAGAGTCTTAATAATTTAATGGTATAAAGTATAAAAGAAGATTAATCCGATTATAAAATGAAAAAATAGGGAAAATAAGATGAATACAAATTAGAACAGAATAGGAAAGAATTTGTCACCTTATGTAACTGTTACAACGTAAGCAACCGGTCACTTAGCTGTACTCTTGGCTATCGAATCATGACAAGTGTCGGTCAAAAAGGAATTGGGAACTGGAATGCTTCTGTCATTTCACACTTGCTACCTCTTCACAATACACCGATTAGACAACAACCGGACGGCGCGGTGACGCGCCGTTACGAACTGTCGCTGATTTTGTTATTAACTATTAAGTACTATTTTTAAAATTTATTTTAGCTATTAAAATTTTGTCGTTTTGTAAAAAACTAAAGAAACTATCTTAGATTAATTGAGGCACTCAATCACTACTTTTGTGAAAAAATCAGAATTATTATATGCTATGAGTCTAATATAACTAAAAATTTGTGAAAAAAGATTTTAAAATAATTAACCTTTAATTTTTTTAATTCATATAAATTTTCAAAATTTTTAATTAAATGGCTAATTGTTTATAACCTTAATAATTTAGTTTAAAACATTAATTATATTAGTATTTTACTAATTTAGCTAACTTTTTTTAAATTTATGACAAATAAGTGTCTATATAAAAATTTAATTGTCAATTAATTATCCACGTAAACTAAAATACCCAACTCAATGTGCGAAATTGTCAATATAAATGATTAATTAACTATTAATTTTTTCCATAAACACCTATATGTTATGATAGAATGCATGAATTAAGAAGATTCTTTTCGCTATGACTCTTAAATTTATGAAATATTTCATCCACAAATCTCAAGGGATCTACATTAGGAGTTAATTTTGTTAACTAAATCAATAAAATATCAATAGAATTAATATTTTAAACTAAGTCATTACAATTATAAAAGATCAGTAACTTAATTGAAAATTTAAAATTTTGAATAATTTATAAGTTGAGTACTTTCGAATTTGTTATACCTAAAAACTTTAATATATGTAATAATTTATAACAAATTAATGGTTAAAAAATTTAAAAATCAAAACAATAGAACAATCTTAAAAAATAAAAAATTGAAGCGCTGAAAGCACCTCTTAGGTCTTTCTGACACTGCACGAACCGGATGAACGTTACAGTTACATTCTCTAAAAGAGAACGGCGTGTCGTGTGGGCCCTTAATTTGAGTTATGAGGTCATCTTTTACCTGGCCGTTACGTTCTGTAGTCCACCGACTCATACGCGGCGGTCTCTCACTCCAACGGCTGATGCTGGTGCTTCCAACGCCGATCTTCCGTTTTGACCATTCCTTTGGCTGTTCTGCAAGTCCAAGCTACGGTGGCCTAGACATATATATATATATATACACACACATAGCATTTTAACTTATAATTAGGTTTAGTAATGACAATTTTTTTTTAATCCACGAATTTATAAATATGTCATTGTGTATCCGAACCCATAATGTAATGATTATTAAACCAATTCCATAAAACTTTAACTTGAATTTGTTGCTAATTAAGCATATTATTTATCAAGCTGGTATTGATTTTGCTTAACTTGAGCAATAACATCTTCCTTTGACGATGACTTTTAGTAAAATTGCTACTTCACTAAATCAAATTAGTGACAACAACAACACAAACCACTCAATATAAATTCTGCAAGAACCGCAAATTCTAGGGATTAAATTGAATTAGTGAGCAAATGAATATTAATTTGCTTGGTAAAATGAGCGTTGACAAATATTATTACATCTTAATTTTGGTTCAATGAATTTTATTAGATTAATTGAAGTTTCAGCCTATAATTTTAGTTATTAATGTGATTATCATATAAATTTATCATAATTATTCATTAAAATAAATAATCTAATTATTAATATTTAAATAAATCGACAAATTGCATATTTATTGAGAAATAAAAGTGAATGATGCAGATCTAATTAATAAATTAATTACATGGTTATCCAAACAAAAGTTATAATCATTACAAGTATTATTATGTGTCACATTAAATGTTGTCATTATTTGGTCAAGATCAATATACCACATGGCTCGTCCATTGCAATTCAGCCGTTATACGTTAACTTTTATGATCGTTTCAAACCAACTTTTGTAAGGACTCTAAAGCAATTGATGATCATGACAAATATATTTTGCTTCCTTTCTAATTGTGGCATAAACCTAACACACATGGTCGTTTCGAAAATACGACAATAAGGTTTAAATCAGACAAAACCCAATTTATGTAATCACCCCTTTAATTTTTTCTGTCCAATCTTAATCCCAAACCAGGGATTGTCTCTAAGGTTAAGGATTCTCTCCTTAGAAATGAAACCCACATGTTACCAGTCACTAAATGTCGCTAAATACAATTTTAGAAGATGGAATTCTGAAAGCCGGTGGGCAATTGATGTCATGCTCGAACACAAGAAGGTGTTTGTTTCGTGGGAAAATGCTTATTATATATATAAGTACAAGGAAGGGAAAAAGTTTTGAGTCATTTTCGAGAGAGAGAGAGAGAGAGACTTGGCGTCTTTTGCCCTCTACGCAGCTTAAACCACGCAGTGGCAAAAATATAGACAGTCCCAATGACACGTTTCAACTTGTAATAACCCTTCTTTTTATTCATAAGCCAGTTTCAGATATGGCTAAAAGGCAAAGTTGTGCTCAAAGATACACATCACACACATACACATACACTTACACAAGTCTAGAGCAAGAAAGTGCTAATGTCATGAAAGCTTTTTTTTTTCCTCTCTAAGAAAAAAGGACAGTTTGGAGTATATAAACTATGCTTATCGCATGTTTGCTTCACGCAAGCAGCTTAATGTGCAGGGGTTTGCTTTATAGCGTGGCTTTAAAGACTTCATCTAGCGTATTAAATCCTATCTCCACATTAAAAATATCCACAAACCAAGCCAAATATAGAATACCCATCACCACCCACCAAACCAAACCCTAGACCAACCCCTCTTCACCTCTCATCCACCTGCTTCAAGTGTATACTATACCCCAGCAAGCATACGAAACACTAGCTATGTCTTAACTCTGGGTGTTGTTCTAGAACACGCGAGAGGACATGAGTACCTCGGTGGGTCCTTCTGGTAGCAGTGGTGGCGGCGGTGGGGGGAGTAATAGCAGCGGTGGCGGTCCATGTGGTGCGTGCAAGTTTTTGAGGAGAAAGTGTGTACCAGGGTGCATATTTGCTCCTTATTTCGATTCTGAACAAGGTGCGGCTCATTTTGCTGCGGTGCACAAGATATTTGGTGCAAGTAACGTTTCAAAGCTTCTCTTAAACATTCCTCTCCACAAACGCCCTGATGCGGTTGTTACTATCTGCTACGAGGCTCAGGCTCGTCTAAGAGATCCTATCTATGGTTGTGTAGCTCATATCTTCGCTCTTCAACAGCAGGTAACAATCAAACACCTCGTTTCTCTTCTAGCTTTTGCAAAGTCTTTTCTTGTCACCTTGAGGTGATAATTGAGTGCGTTTTTGGATTTTGCTTACCTCTCAACTTTCCCTTTCTCTCTGTGGTTAATTATTCTCTTCGCAGAAGTTAGTGTGATTAACTGTTTTAGGTGACATCACCCTTCGCATTTCACTTTTCTCTGATCAAGTTTTCCAATTTTAGTTTTTTCACTTTCATCTGATTCACTGAGCAATGGAAACAAAAGGGTATTGGCCACTTGTCGTTGTGTCCTTTATTTATGGACAGATCCAACGCTTCCTTGTTGTTCTTATTTAGATAGAATGTACTCGTATAGCTTGTTACGGTGAGAATACGACTCGGGTTCTTTGTTTTTAGTTCTTGGAGGGATGATTTGGTGCTTTTACTGAAACCAAGAGATCATTTCGATTAACAACTCTCGAATACTTGGCGGTTACGAGGATGGCCATAGCGTGTTTCAAGTCCAAAGTTTGTACTATTTTTTCTGTGCAAATCTGTGGAATTTGCAGATATTAAGGAGATGGTCGGTTTTCCTGTTGTTGGAGGCAATACTTTTGTTTTTACGGTCAAGCACTTAATATAACTAAATGGATTTCGTATCGAGAGCCTAGGAATGTAAAAGGGTTGAATACAATCATCATATGTAGCTGGATATAGCCTGTAGATTAACTCATTGAAAGCTAGGCGGATCATCTTTTCTATTTTTAGTTTTTATTTTTTTAATGCACAATTTGATTAGGTCCTATATATTGCCATTATTTATTACGGTTTCAAGAGATTTACTTCAACTTTAATTATGACTTTTATCTTCATAACTCTATACCTTCTTTGCAGACTTTGCTATTTCAGTTACTATATCTAATATAGACTTCTTAATGACATGAAACTATTTGATTGACATAACATGAGAAGTTACCATATGCTATTTATGCAGTTATTATAATTTTATTAAAATATAAAAATGAAGAGTATGTATTGATTTGCAACATTTTAATGTTCATACTTAGTCATCGATAGATCCAATTTCAACAACTACTCTCCACTCATCTCGTATTCCAATGACAATAATGCTGAAGAATTATGTTCAATCGTAATTCCTTCGTCAAAAGAAATCTTGAATTGTTCGCAACGCCATGTTCTAATGCACATTTTTTGAAGCATCCTATATATATTTAGTATAAACGAAGACTGATGAGCCTCATAATACTTGTCTCATATGTTAGATAGATCCATTTGATTGTTCCATAGTTTACACTACTATCTCCTTTGACACAAATTGTCTTCTTCCCCTTCTTCCCCTAACTTGGTAAGTTTGTTTTGAGTTGCCTTCTTTAGTACTCAATTAGGGTCTCAGTCCTTAAATTTTCCAAAAAAAATTAATCAAATTTATTAATGTATATATATATATTATGTCGACCAATTTCATTAAATTTATCACTTGATTTTAAAATTTTAAATAAATAATCCATTTGAATGATACGTATGTGTATTCATGAAATTACAGGTGGTGAATTTACAGGCGGAACTCTCGTACTTGCAAGCTCATCTGGCGACCCTAGAGCTTCCAACGCCGCCACCACCACCACCGTCGGCACTGTTGACTCCGTCTTCGCTCTCCATAGCTGACCTTCCACCGGCCACTTCCGTTCCTGCCAGGTACGACTTGTCGTCGCTTTTTGACCCGATTGTGCAACCGTCATGGCCCATGCAACAGCGGCAAATGGACCCACGTCAATTTGGTGGCATCATCAGTTCGTCGCCGGCCACCAGCGGCGGTGATCTACAAGCATTGGCTCGAGAACTTCTCCACAGACATGGATCTCCAACGCTTGGCTCTATCCCATGTACTGATGCTTTATCATCACCCTCTGTTTCTAAGTGAGAGTACTGACCACCCACCAACACAGCCGCGGGAAATTTGTAGTAATTGGATACTATATAATACCTAAGGAGCTTAATCTCTTCTTATCACATCGATCAAGTAGTTCAAATATTGATCACCATTGTTTTTCTTCTTCCTCATTCTCCGTCACTTTTTTTTTCATCCTGTATCAGTTATTCCATTTCAAGGTGCTTGTCAAATTGGATGTTTCTCAACATAGTATGTTCAATTCATGAAATACGAAAAAGTATCTAACTTAAGAATTTAAACTACAAAACATGAGTTGTATCACATCTACAATTACCACAAATCATGATAATGGTCTGAGCAAATTTGTCATAGAAAAAGGATAAAAGACATAGATTTATTTCGTAGTTTTAAAAAATTATTAAAATTTAAAATATTTAGTTACAACAATAATAAAACACTTGTAGTATGAATATTAAAATAAATTAATAAAATGTTATATCTGCGAATATTAGAAAAAAACTAATCAAATATCACGAATATAATAAATTAACCTAGTTCTTAAACTCAACATAAACTAATTAAATTCGAATTAAATTGATAAAGTGATTATAATAAAATATTAATTTAGGCCAAATTTAGTTAATTAAGTTTGAATTTAAAAGTTGTATTAAATTATCATTGATTGGGACAAGTGTGATGTTTATGTTTCATATATTTTATTTTTATTTTTAATTGAATTATTAACTAATGATTTTTTTGAAAAAATGAAACATAGAAAGATTTTTTTCAAAATTTTAAAAATTAGGAGATTTTCTAAAGATTCTTAAATTAAATGAGAGGTTTATATTTTTTCCTTAAAAAAATATGTTAGGATCCAAATTCCTAATTGGTATTTACATATATGTTTAAATAAGTATACCTTTAATTGTAACTGTGACATATTGATTTTATAATTTTATAATCGTCGATTCTGTTGTGGTCTAGTTGGTCAGGATATTCGGCTCTCACCCGAAAAGCCCGGGTTCAAGTAACGGCACCGGAAAATTTTTTCCTACTTTCAGCTTCATCTAATCATCTGAAGTCGACTTCGTTGATTGTAATGTCATTCCTTTGATTGGGAGGTGATCCCTGTCCAAGTGGGGCATCCACCATCCTGTGGGGTGCCTTTGATTATCTTCTCCGTTCGAAATATTATGATTAAAATAATAAATTCGTGGATGCACTCGAAGCAATATGGACCCGTTTGTACTTGATTTTACATCCTCTATGCCAAACACATTCCCTAAGAAAAAAGTAAAAAAAAAGAAGAAGAAGGGTAAATTAGGAATATTATATTTGAACAAGCACTTCATAAATTATGTGTTCGTAGCGCAATCTCTGTTTCAGTTGGGTTTGTATGTAATATATAGGTGCTTTTAATTTTAAATTAAAGCATCTTCCAGCTCTTACAAAAAATTATAAAACGCGCGGGAAATCTCAATCCCCCGATTTCCAGTCATGGTTTGAAAGAGAAATGGCGCAAAGAGAAGATGAATCGCCAAGGACGCAGGGATGAACGGTTATGGACGGCGCCGACGAGAACAAGGAGGCATTATCTGCTGCGCTACTTCTTGCAAGAGTGAAAGCTCGTGAAAGTCACTTCAGGCTGACTTCTTTTCAAATCGACTCGTGCGGTTCTTCTTCAGTTGACAAGATCCGATCGATTGTATGTTTCACTAAAAACTTCGTTTCCTTAGTAAGTACACCTGATCATTGATTTGAGGAACCTGTTCTAGTTTGTTGTTTGCTGCTTAAACAACGGAGCGAGTTATGAGTTTATCAGATCGACCTGATTTTCTAGGTTCAACTACGATATTGAGTAAGAACTGCTTTACATTGTAATTCAACACTCTAAACGGTTTATTTACTATGAGTTGTTCGCAGATTTGCAAGTATCAACAACAGTAGAACTACTGGATCCTTACTTGGAGCATAATCTCTCCTCTGATGTCAACTGTACGCAGTAAAACAATGGCATTAGGTGTGGATTCAGATGAAATTTTTGTAGCATTTCTGGTATTTATTTATGCATAATATTGAACAGTTTAATTTAATTTAACGCATATTTATGCCTTTTTCTATGCCTTGTGGTAATCAAAGATTCAAAGTTTCTCACTCCTACAAATGACTCGCGGGAAAATTATCTGCGAACTGCGAGATCTCTTATGTTTTTTCCTTTTCACGCTAAATAAAAGGATGTGAATCTGCAACTCAAAGTATATAAGTTTTGTCTGTCGATCTCATTCTGTAGCTCTTAGAATCACTAATTCTATGCTTCACTTTTATCCTCTCTCTCATTATTTTGATGTTAAAATAATTCCACAAAGATTTAAGAGGTAAGAGTGCATAAAAACTCGAACATCACTAGATAATTATCTAAAAAGTAAAACCATACACCAGCCAGTCACATGTTGTCCCTTTACCATTCATAGCGAGGTCATGAACATTGTACAATACTGTATAGAAGTATCTACCAGAAAGAATCATACTTAGACTAGGATCTTGGTTTGAGCTCTTAAGTTCTTTCTTTGATTTTCTACAATCTTCAAATTTTCTGTTTGATCATATTATTTTTAATATAAAAACAGTAGGTGTTACTTCTTTGAAAAGAATGGAAAACACAGTACGCATGACCTTAATCTGCATTTTATGCGGTGGGAAATTAAACACCACCGTAATGGTATTGTCCTGATGTTTTTCTCTTGCTTACTTTAAGTTCTTCAATTCCATAATTGTCCACTAATTTTCTGGGGCAGAGCCCCACTGAAATGCCATGATTTGCTTGGGCGATGTATCATGGAATGGAGTTTGCTTAGAATAGGTAGAACTAACATGTAGAGGATTGCTCTTGCCCACCAATCTTCAAAAGTTCTACGTTGTAAACGACGTGAGACTGATGGAAAATTTAAAATTTCTCATGCCAGGTGATTGTGCCTAGCTAATAGATGTTTAGTTGGTTCCTTCTTATGGTGAAATTGAGGTGGAAAATTTGCTTTCGAAGCTTTGAAGCTCTTTGATGTTACTGGAAGCTGGAATTTCTTCAAGCATTACACTCTTTGAAGGCAATGAGAATCATCCTGTCGGGCAGTATCAAATTTTCTGTTTACTTGAAATTGACGGTAATCAAAACGAAGTTACTAGGAAAGCACAAAATGAATGCGAGTTAATATTTAAATGAAATTTAAAGTCGTTTTATTAAAAGAATGGCTACTTTTTCATTCCACCTTGTCTGGATTAAACAAATGATTACTTTAACATGCATGTTTAATCCAGGAATATGACCTTCCACTCAAAATAAAACATTTAAACTTGTCTATGATCAGCTTTAATTTATTGACATAGAAAAGGATATTGTCTAAGATTGAGGATTCATCTGCACTGTTACTGATTCTTCAAATCAATTGTTTTGCATGTTTCATCTTTTCCTTTTCTCATTACTTCAACTCTTTTTTTACTCTCAATTTTCAAGACCATACATTGGCCTTTTGTGCTGGCGTTTTAGATTATGTGTTGAATTAAACAGAACGAAGGACTTCCTTTATGAGCGGGCATTGCATTGTAATATGTGAATTTAAGGCGTAAACTGAGTTGTACGCTACGAAGCATCTGAAGTTAGAATTATATTTCCATTGCGAACGATGGAAATTATTCATCCACTGGCTCTTATTGCTTCAAAACGGTACATTTTCACCTTTTCTTTCGGTATATCATTATAAACACGACCGCCTCTCTCCCACCTGACATTTATTTCTCTCTTTGCCAGGTCCTCAAAATAGGTGTGCCAAATGAAAAAGGTAAATATCCAAGCATGTTATGGTGTTGAGCTCACTACACAACTATCTAGCTCTCTATTTATATTGAAGTTGGTGCAACTGGTATGGAAACATCACCCATCTTTCAGAACGAAAGCCTCTTCATAACCGTACTTAAGCTATTCAAAATCACCTTTAGCTTAAGAAACTAAAAAATGTTGGAAACGTTAATTGTTTTAAGATTCAACTTTTTAAAAAAAAATTCATTTCAAATATTCATGATATACACTAACAAGATCTGTGCACAAAATTAAGCTACAGTCTATATAGTCGTCGAGAGGACTTAATTGATTATCTTTTATAGAAAATTTTAAGGATATGATCATAATTGATTGTCTTAGATTAGGGTTGATGTTTTTTTAAAAAAAATATCACAATAAACAAATTTTGTAGGTCAAGAGTATATCCATACGAAGTAATTTAGGTCTTTAGCTTAATCTTACAAATTCTTATTTTTTTTCACATCGATTTTACTTACCATAAGTGTTTAAGTTTGGACAGATTTGAAGAATTTACGATTAAAAAATAGCTAAAGTATTATAATTATTTCATTTGTATGTTGCAAATAAATGTTTAATATACAATAACAATGTAGTTATACTTTTTTTACTAGCAATGAAAATATAATTACATTCATAGTTGACATATTTTTGCTAATAAATAATAGTATTAACAATTTATATAATCGTAAATCAAATTTTAACTAATCAAATTTTGCTTATGATTTTTAATAGTAAACAAATATAAAAAATTTAATTGCTATATTACTTTATAATTATAATAAAAATTTATGTTAACATTAATCTTAATTTTTATTAAAATTTTTAAAAAGTTATTTAGAAGGAAAGAATCAAGAAACAAATAACACTTAATTTCAAATTTTGTAGAAATTAAAAGAACTCAACAATCACTAACAAAAACAAAATAAATTATACGACATGTTGAAACAATTTTGGATTTTTATTTATATTAATTTTCATATTTTAAAAAATAAACATTTTTGGTAAACATGTTATGATTTGAGATTAACTACTAAAAAAATTAATAAAATTATATTCAATAACATATATATTAAACCATTACGTAATTTTAATTATTTTATAAAAACAAAGAGTAATTTAACTAAAGATTATCTTAATACCTTTTAAAAGCAAAAACTTCTTAAAGATACAGAAAAATAATTTGAAAGAATAATATCTTTTTGAAAACTAAAGCTTTATAAATTTAATCAATAAACAATTTTCATGTATATATATTTTAATTCATATTTCCTTTAAAAAATTGTGATTCTCTTCATAGATGTGTTTAATTTATTTATTAAATTTTCAGTAAATAATGTATAAAATTAAATTTTGTCAAACCTACTTGTATTTATATGAAAACGATTTTATATTTATTATCGCATATTTATATTGCACAAAACTGGTAAATAATTTATTATGATAATATAATATTTAAATTAAAAATAAAGAACTATGCAATTAATTATTAAAATAAATATTAAACTATATTAAAAATAACTATTAGACAAATTTTTGTTTAAAATATAAAGATCGTAATCAAGAATAAGAATAAAATATTACATTAAAAAATAAAAGTGAAAGCGAAAGATTGATGATTTGCATAATGTTTAATTTTTTTTATTCAAATGGATACATCCTACTCGTACATGTTTGCTGAAGACCGTAATAAGTTGAGGCTTATTTGTGTCATTTTTGTTTTGGGCCTTTCAAGCCGCACGAATTTAATTCGGAGAATAGGACAACCAATAATCATGTTTAGGAAGCAGTGATATCAGATGTTAATAAATATTTATCAACTTTCTTCAAAAAAAAAATTTATCAACTTAAATATTCATTACTATAAAAAATATCAAATCAATTGAAAACTTTTTCTTAGCAACAACTATTTTATTCAAGCAAATTAATTAATTATTAAAATAAAATTATGAAGAAAATTTTAAATATGAATAAATTTATTAAGAAACTAAATTTATTTAATATTATGTTTTAATTATTAAAATAAATGTTATTTATTATGAATTTTAAATATATTTATTAAATAATATACTGAAAAAGTAAACAGACCACTGAAATAAATTAAATCAAAATAACCAAAAGTGGGAGCAACTAAAAACATACTTAAATTTAAAACTTAATCATTTAGATATTGGGTACATACCCAACTCTTATTCAATTAATGCTCAAATAATTAAAGATAATAATGAGTTAAATTCAATCTTTTCTTTAAATCACTTTAACTCGAAAGTTTAATTAAGCTAAAATTAAAGTGAGAACGATGTTATTTCATCAAACTAATTCGTGGCAGTCCTAAACCTAAACGCAACCTAATGCCCAAGTTTCGCCATACCTACAATTTATGCACTCAGCGAAAGGAACATGTTCAGCGATGTAAGAAGCTTGCTGAAGTAACTACTACAACTGCTGTTTCTGTTACCCTCGGTAAAACGCTTGGTGAAGCCGTAACCGCCATATCCATGGTTTACAAGCTCATCGATCTTCAGATACACTCAAAAGTTGGAATGATGATTGATGACGAAGATATCTTACCCAACAAGATTCTCACATTCCCTTAAATCCATATGGAGTCTGGATTGCCAAAAATAGTAACTTCAGAAAATGAATTTTAGAGGAATATAAATGAAAAGCTATGTGAAAAAAAAAAGGTATTTACTTGCTCAACATACTGCAAGTGAATTTTTGCCTCGATGATATATCCATCAGTCAAGTATATTCACATATAAACATAAGTGACACAGGTAAATTAATATAAAAGACCAGATAAAAATGTGTAAAAATGTTTCTTGACAGAATCAGCAAATTAGAGACGAAAATTATCTTGTTCAAATTTTATTTTTAAATTAAATTCAACCACTTGAAATCAGATTGAGTTTTAATTAGAAGTACATGGTTTTAATAAATTCATTCTTTATTCATTGAATAGATTTATATTATTTTATTAATTTTTAATAAAACTATATTATTTTTAACTTGGGGCTATATGCAAATCTCTAACCTAAGAAAATTCTTAAATGATAACACTTGGAACCTAATATCAAATATAAATACTCACACTTATTTTCGTTGATGCCAAACACAATTTTCATCAGCAAATCAAATTATTTTCCTCTCTGATACCTGTGTATCAGAATAAACCTAAACAGTTGTAATATGGAATAGTTATTAAAGATAAATACATAATTCTTTGAAAAAATATAAAATCATTGAACCATTTATAATTCTTCTGAAAGTCAAGGCAACCAAATTGCTACAATTGCTAAGCCCAGCCCGATAAAGCCATTCTTCTGAAAGTATGCCTGAAGCAATGTTATCAATAAGAAGATAAAACAATTGGTGATCATTTGATCTGACTTCACTAATGATCTACAGATTGAATTTGGATGGACCTAACAAATCGACTATAAAACACTGAAGATTCAAAACTCTATTCAAATAATTCAATTTCCAATTTCAAATCTTCATCCAGATGTTCGAATATCCTCAAATCAAAATATATCCAAAAAGCCTAGCTGCACGTATAGGAGGAAGCTTTAACTCTATGCAGTATGGACAAGTGCAAAGCAACAGTCACACAAGAATACTTAGACAAACGTCGGAAACGCTAGTAGAAAACAATCAAAATAAACATTAAAACCACCGCAAACTTAAAATCTTGTTAGTGAAGCTATCTGAATTACAGCACAAACCAGAATAACTCACGTCAGTTCAAAAACAATGAAAACTAACATCGAAAAATACAGAAAGAAAACAAAGTCATTTCAACTCCATAATACTATTTCTTTTTGGTTAAATAAACTCAATAGGCTCTGGCTTTTAAACTGAATCATATATTCCATATCCAAATTAGAAGATATCACCGGCTATTGCTAAGTCCATTTCACACAACAGGATCAGATAAAGAAAGAATCGGCTTATTTCAACCTATATTAGAGAATAATACACCGTAATGAACCTGATCTGAGATCACCGACGGATAGAGTCGGAGAGGTTACGACGGATAGAGGAGATGGAAGGTTTTCAGAGAGAGGAGTTAAAATGGAGAATAGTCTGAAGTTCAACCAGAACCGATCAATTGTCCAAAATTAATTCTTACTATATATATATATATGCTGAAATCCTTGCGAAATTTGAAATTTAAAAATTAAAATGCGGCGCGTCTTTGCTTGCCTCGGTTGTTTTCCACTACCTGAATCCTCATTAAAATATTAAATATTTTGATATTTTATAAACTTATTTATAAACTATCTACTCTAAATATTATGAAAATAATTTAATATATGTAGTTAATTTTAAATTACGCATTTTATAGTATAAGTTTAATTTAAGCGGTTGTTTGAACATTCATATTCTTAATATTCGAGAAATTTAGTCTTCCACGAAACTATGTGGCTTGACCGAAAGAGTACAATAATCAATGCTTTCAAAATCAAATAGGAAGTTAAATAAGTACTCAAAAGATTTAAGATTTAAAAGGTTTAATTAATATTAAATTTTTATAAAATTGATTAAAAATTAAATGAAATTAAAGAATTTAAAAAATTATTGAAAAAAATATCTTTGCCCATCAAAATTTAAAGCTTAATTGAAAAATAAGACTGTTAAATGAAAATTAATTTGTTTATTTTAATTTTAAAAAATTGATTAATTTATTATAATTAATTAATTAATTAATTAATTAATTTTTAATAATAAAGATTATTAATCTAAATCAAATCAAAAAATTAAAATTAAACAAAAAACTAACCGATTTAAAATTTTTATTATTAAATTGACCAAATTGATTTATTTTTCAAAAATAATATCTTGATTCTCTACTTAGGATTACGAGGTGACCTTGTAAAAATGTACGGAGCTTAGAACAGACCCTTGTTTAGGCCTAAAAGGCCCAACCCAATAGAAGCTTAATCCAATATGGAGACTAGTCGGCTCAGTCTCAATGATTACATATTATTATCTTTGTATGGTTCCCGAAATCATTCCTAGAAATTTCCTTGTCCATTTCTTTATGCAAGTCGATTTAGTAAACAGTTTAGGAAAACATAACCATTGTTCTTATACCATTTTGAGAGAAAGAATATGAATATTTTCTATTGATAACTTTTATAATTTAGCAGAAGCAGCCTGTACAAGTTATCATATGTCTCACACATTCTCTTTGATACAACTTGTGAAGACCGTGCTTTGCCTTAATAATTTGGAGGATAATGAATTACGAGAAAAGATAAAATAAATTATTAAATATTAATTGGATCAAACATTTTGCTTAACTTATGAACAATACATTTCAAACATATAATTAACGAATTGTTTTATACATACACTCACTAATTTATTTAATATACGAAAAATAATAATTTTGAATGTACCATTATAGGAACGAAAAAGTGGCAAAATATATAAATACATAATAACATAATAATCAATTGTATATATTATACTATTATTAATTAAGCTTCAAATTTGGGCTTTGGATATCAATCCAAGTAATCTATTGATGATTGATTCCTAATAAATATTGCAACATTGTTGCTACGTGTATTTTAGTACTTCCATATATGTAGGAATCAATGTCAAAAACAATCTGCTTTTTAGTAGAATATGTAATTAGCTAAATTTGATTTTTTTAATTTACAATTTTAAAAATAATGTTAATTAACTCAAAACAATATTATCTTCACTTAATATCTTTTAGTTTCAATCGGGCTAGAAGTTTAAGCCCGAGTTCAACTTGAATTTTAAAAATTTTACAAAAAATTTAGTCGTACTAAAATTTGGTCAATTCAAATTGATCTCATTAAACATTTTAGTGAAGAATCATAATAAAAATAAATTTTAATAGATATTTTAGCAGAAAAGTTAATTTATGTAACAATTAATGTGTTTGCCCTAGCTAAATTATTTCCCAAGCACCACCCTTTCTTATAGAATAATGTTGACCTCTTACAAGGATAATAACAACATGGATCGTAATCTATTGTTTTTTAAAGGATACAATGTCAAAAGGGTTTGAAACAATGTTCTCAAATGGTTTTTGTCCCAAAAGAAAAAAGATTGCAAGTGATGATATGAAAGAACAAGTTGTTGATAAGGAACAAATTAGGGTTCACTAAACTAAGCTATTAAAACAAACCGTTGACATTTATGGTACCACTTGCATTAGTGTTTCAATTTTATTTAAGAGACCCTATGCTTAGGTGATGGGATGATCTCAAATTATTCCAAAGAAATCGCTATCTTTCACATGGGAACCTACTCTTGGTCGGCTGCTTACTCTCTAAAATATTCCCAATGCCCTTGATGATCTATGTTTAATTATAAACAAAGTTATATATACGATCAATTAAATGACTTTCAACTGAGAAGAAAGCACGGTTACACTTTATTTGAATATTAAGTAAATTATCAGATATATAAAATAATTTATAAATTACACAACCAGCGAATTAACGATTTAAAATATATAAAGCATAATTTATTTATTTATTACAATTTGAATTTATAATTTTTTAAATTTAAAAACTTTTAAAAAAGTTTGAAATAAATAAGTTTGAGATGAGAGCCGTTTGTTAGAAAGTAATGACATGAGATTATGCTAGATTCGAAGACAGATTGGTGCCCTTATCACATGGAACTAATGCCTTTTTATTCTTTGACGTGGTCCATATTGATGACTGTATACACAGTAGCTTTACAGGGAAAGAGTTGTTTAATCTCAAGAGATAAAAGGGTTTTCATTTGTTTAATGAAAGGATAGTTGGTTTTGGTTTAGATAAGCATTTGTTTATTATTAGGTATTGCATTGGCGACTTTAATTTTTCGACCTTGCTTCGTTAAGTTTGGTTAAGTTAGACTTGTGAAATCCGGAATCTTTACACTACCCAATCCTCAAATTGAGTCCTTTTCTTTTATATTCTTGCATAGTTTTTCTTTACCACACTTCCACCTTCAAGAGTAAACAATTTTGTTTTGCTTATCTTTTATCGACTATTTGCACGTTTAGTGTACTAGAATACGGATAAAAGAATTCATATAGAAATATCTTTTTTTATTATTTAAATATTTTTTTTCCATTATGATGTCTTGTATAAACTTAAATATTTAATATGTAGTATTTTTCTCTTAGTTATTTAGTACAAATATTTTTTTATAATGACTTATTTATTTATTTACATGTCTTACTTCTTGTTTGAACAATTGGTTACTTGATTTATGTTTTATTTTAGGAGGTGTTTAGCATCAACTTATCAGTTGTTTTTTAGTTTATTGACTAAAAGTTAACTTTTTGATAATCTTAAAAAGTTATTGATGTGTTTGGTGAATAACTTATTGGTTAACTTATTTAACCCCAATAAACTAATTTCTAAAAGCTCCATAAAAGAAGCTTTTTAGATGATCAACCAAAAATTAATAGGTAAAAAATCAATTATACCATCTTTTCATAATTTTTGAATTATGATATATATCGTGTTTGTGTCATACTATAATTATAGATATTTTAAATTTATTAAATAATAAAATTTATACATATTATATTAAAAACTAATATGATGTAACTCATATTAATAAAGAATTTAACATTGGATGATGATGATGATGATGATGATGATGATGATGATGATGATGATGATGATGATGATGATGATGATGAT
>JANZLC010000009.1:23760856-23783478 GCA_026413385.1 Erythroxylum gracilipes
ATAACATCATTTGTATTATCAGATGAAAGTAAATTATATTAAACTATGTTACTTAATTTTACTGTAACAATGAAATGATGGATATTATGGTTGTGTCAATAAATTATACAATATTTTGGATGATTAATCTATATTTTGAGGATATTATGTAACGAATGATATGTTGATGCAAGAAAATACTAGAGTATTTTTCTTCTTCAAGAGCTATCGAAAAGGAAAAATCGCAATATACTCGATTTTAAATATTTTGTCATTATAATTAGAGTGCATAAATTAAAAATAATTGTTTAAAATATACTTAAAATTTGCTATAAAACAAAATTTTAATAAATTTTTATTTCTTAATATTTTTAACAAACCAACCACTATCAATGGTAATGGTAATCATTCTTTTATCTTAACCCACCACCATAATTATAATGATTATATCCATTCTTATTCTTTACTATATTCATTCCTATTCCCATTCCTATTACCCTCTATGAACCAAGCGCCCCTTAGTTATTTCATTTTTAGTTTCAACACATGAAAGGATGTAGTTAAACTGATAAACCGGAGATCACCACAACTCTCCACTCATGACATAGATTTTGATTTATATGTATTATGGTGGTGGAAGATTTAAAGCTATTTTTCAGGCCTGAGCTATGGAATATTCTATTCCACACATATCCATACCTTATGAGTCGTGTTATTTAACTTATTGTAACATTTTGTCCTCATAAAATAGTACAAGGATGAAAAAATGAAAATCTGATCACTATTTCTTTTTAAAGAAGATTATATATAAGTTTATTAATTAGAAAGACTATTTTCGTAATATTGTATATAATGTGTTATATATAATATTACGTGCCATCTATGTTTATTTTAGTCTGCGGTTAGAGATTTTAATAGAAGTTGACGATCGGAAGGACGAGTATTATAAAATTAAAATTATAAAAAGGCAATGATAATTTTAAAAAATTTAAAAACTTTAAACCTTAATAATATATTGGCGCGTGAGATTCAAAGGAGATAAGTGGCTGTAGAAGCCTGGAAAGTACAGGTATGTTAGATCAGTACAGCAAATGTTTATAAAAGTGGGACCCAATAAACAGCATCCGCATCAACATCAATGCATCCTCATTCCCAGAGTCGCCCTTAAGACACGCACTGACTCTGTCCAGACCCATTTTGTTCGGGTGGGTCCACGACCCACACAAATATGGACCACCCAATCATTCTCCAGAAAAGAACCC
The DNA here is from genome assembly GCA_026413385.1 of Erythroxylum gracilipes. Lineage (NCBI taxonomy): Eukaryota > Viridiplantae > Streptophyta > Magnoliopsida > Malpighiales > Erythroxylaceae > Erythroxylum > Erythroxylum gracilipes. The sequence continues at coordinate 23,762,098 of JANZLC010000009.1, forward strand.
TCGCTACTTTTCTATTTTTACGTAAGTACCACTTATTCATCCTCCTCGTTTTCGGTTTTCTGCTCCTATGACCACTGACCTGTAATAAGTCATTAACCAACAAGAACTCTATAATTGTAACGCTTACACACTAATCAATCCATAAGCACGAGAAGTTGAGAATTTCAACGCTAAATACTTCAGTTATTTGGAGAAAACGCTTTGTTCTCCAGTTATGGTAATAAGGGTTCTCAAATCTTTCCATATCCTACAGTTTGATTGATTCATTTCGCTTAGTTTCTCAGTATCAGCGTATCACTTAATCAGTTGAACTTGAACTTGCAGAGTTTCGAAGGAGGTTTAAAGCAGTAAACTTTATTTCAGGACTTGGTTGAGCGAACTGGGTTTTGCTGGACGGGACATGAAACCAAGAGAAAACACTTGAAACAGAAGCTTCAAACACAGATGGAATCCATGGTTTGTCTCTTCTTGTTTGACGATTTCAAACAGTACAGTGATTGTGTGTGCTTGGGTTCAAGATTTTTCTTTTTCTAGAGATAAAGTGGATATAGAATTAAACCCACAAAGAAGAAAGGTGATACAGAAGGAGATATGGAGATTTCAGAGAGCAAGAAGGAGTGCGGCTTGAGGAAGCAGAAGAAGGCTGATCTCCGAAGGACAGGCTTTTTAAGACATGAGAGTTAGATCAGTGAGAGCGAAAAAAAGAACATGGGGTGTTGGGACCCCATGTTATGTTGTGAGAGTGACAGGGAAGTAGTACTAGTAGGGCCCAGACACCGCCCATAAGCACGCTGTTTTACCAAAAACTAAACCCATCATCGAACCAAGACCCATGACCTAACCCTAACCCAACAACCGCTATAACCAAAGAACACTGACTCTACCCTCTCTCTAAGTCCCCCGAGACTAGAATCTCTTCCTTTGCTCTCTCTCTCTATTTCTTTGTCTATCTAGCCTTTACCTATCTTAGTCTTCTCTCCTTCTTCTTCTTCATTTCCTCTCCAAAAACTCTTTCAACCAACAACTTGCACACTTGGAAAAACCTAAGAAAGGTAAAATTTGTACTCACATGAGAGGTAGAGTGAAGAAAGGTGGGGTTGATTCAGCTGAAAATTTGGTGGCCGATACTTGAAAGTCCCCTCTTTTCTTTTCATCTGCTGAAGGGTCAGTAACATATCTGATCTATCAAATTCAGACCATCCAAAACAGGAAGGTGTTTAAGGAAGCAAAAGGTCCAAGGAAGCACTCAAAAAGAATCTGTGTTGTGTATGTCTGAGATCAATCATAGGTGGGCAAAATTAATCTGAAGAATCAAAGGAAATGAATCCAGTTACAGCACATGGTCGTCCTCTTCCTCCTCCTTTTCACACCAGCGACCTTCACTTACATCCTCACCATCAATTTCAACACCAACAACAGCACAATTCAGAAGATGAACAAAGCGGTAACGGCAGCATAAACCGTGGTCAAAAGCGAGAGCACGATGAGATCACCATAACAACACCAAACACGAACGAAGGGAGAGAACTGGTACCAGCAACATCAGGAGGAGAAGGAGAAATGATAAGAAGACCCAGAGGAAGGCCTCCAGGTTCTAAAAACAAGCCCAAACCTCCAATTATAGTCACAAGAGATAGCGCCAATGCTCTTCGATCCCATATCATGGAGATAGCCAACGGCTGCGATATTATGGAGAGTGTGTCAACTTTTGCGAGGCGTCGACAAAGAGGAGTTTGCATTTTGAGTGGAACTGGGACTGTAACTAACGTCACTCTCAGGCAACCGGCTTCACCGGGAGCCGTAGTAACTTTACATGGAAGATTCGAGATTTTATCACTTTCTGGCTCTTTCTTGCCGCCGCCAGCTCCGCCAGCTGCCTCCGGGTTGACTATATACTTAGCCGGTGGACAGGGGCAAGTGGTCGGAGGAAGTGTAGTAGGTCCACTTCTGGCCTCAGGTCCGGTGGTAGTTATGGCAGCGTCTTTTGGTAATGCTGCATACGAGAGACTGCCGTTGGAGGAGGACGAGGATGAAGCGCAACCACCGGTTACAATGGCTGGAAGTGTACAGTTAGAATCATCTGCTGGACCACAGAATCAGCAGCAACAACAACTAATGCAAGATCCAAATGCACCACTCTTTCAAGGTTTGCCTCAAAATCTTCTGAATTCGGTGCAACTTCCAACTGAAGCCTACTGGGGCACAGGTCGTCCTTCTTATTAGTAACAGCAAGCAAGTAGAAACTTGTGTTTTTTTCTTCTTCTTTCTTTGCATAATCATCTTCATTTCTCTTTCTTTTTTCTGTCAAAAGTTAGGCTGTCTTTAAAAATGTTGATCGTGATCATTATCTTTCTTTGACTGAAGATAGTATACATAAATTATGGATCTATTGTGGGTTATGTTCAGCGTATCTTATACATCGATTTTGCTTAAAGATGAAGCATCAAACAGCTTTAGGAGATGGGATTCAATTTTCTCTATATAAAAATTCTTCTGTTGCATCTCTGATAACTTGCCTGATACTTAAACCTTCCATTCTTTGTGAAAAGAATGGAAAAGAAGATTGATACCAATGTGTTCTTTTTCTTCTCTGCAGACGCTTTTCAGTTTTAGGTTCTGTACTTCTGTTTCACGACTCCTAAACACATATTAAAGTTTTTCTTGGTAGAGAGTAGAGAATGGAGAACCATAAAACAAATATTGAAGTTTCCTTAATAGATTCTCTACTCAATTTAGCAATCAAAAACTTCAATTTCCTGAACATGAGTTTTTTTTGCAGCTTATAGTTACATACATTATCAGAATTTTCTCTCGTTTTTCTGCTATATCTCTTGTGTATGTATACAAAAGAGCTGTGAGTTAAAAGGGTTGATTTTAAAGTTCCTGTTTGATCGAAGGATGGTGGGAACAAGTGGGAATTCATGATGATGGCTGAAGACACAAAAGAGATGGGAAGTTATGGGCATAACTAGGGCTGTGTTTGTTTGTTGGTTGGTTGTGTAATATATCTGAAAATTCCAACTCCCTGTGACTGTCTAGGGTTTTTATTAACAATTATGGAAGAAAGAATCTGGAGAGATGAACATTGGATACTGGGACACACGTGCACTGCTCTGTAAAAGGCTCCTTTTCGAGGCACTTCAACGCATTCCATGTACAGGCAACAACAAGAACAACTTCCATGACAAAACACACCTTCCTCCTCTACTCAGATGTTTAAAGTTTTCTTATTCTCTTACCCTATCCCTCTAAAACTGCTACTGAAACATTAGTAAAAGGTCTGAGTGATTCAAGAATCCGAATGCTAAGGTAAGTTCTTGGAAGAAGGAAAAGAATAAACATGGAAGAAAAAAAATTTTAAAAATTTTATTTTGGTTGCTTTTAAACCCTAGCTCTTGATCATTAATTCTCTTGTACTTTCAATAATAGCTAGCTATTATCCGATCTGAGAGAACTTAAGCTCCAGGCAGTAAGTTTTTTGAGATCCGAGGATGTCATTGGACTGTTTAATAATCAACATATTACATTACCTGTTAGTTGAATATATTAATAATCAGCTAATGACTAATTATATTAGCTGTTAATTGATTATATTAATAATTAGCTAATGACTAATTATATTAGCTGATTATTAAAGATGTTTGATTAGCTGTTTAATATTAACTGTTTAAGTATAAAATGAATTGTGAGGGCATGATGTAAAAAACAAATTATAAGATCATGATTAGATATTTAATTTTACAAAAATTTAAGTTTTTAACTCTAATGAAAATCATAGAATATTCTTAAAATTTTGTCACCATAATATATTTTTTATTTTGTGACAAAAAAACTTATTTCATTAGTAAAAAAAAAAACTCCCAAGTTTTGTAACTAAAAACTTACTTCATTGTAAACGTTTTTAGCACTGTATAATACATGTATGATTTTTAGTTTAAATTATTCATAATATCACTATAGCATAATTAGCATAATTCAAAATTTATGAAAGAAAGGTATAATTAATTTTTTACTTATTAATTTTTGACTTATCATATTTAGAAATCAACTTATTAGAGTTAAATAAGCTAACCAATAAATCATTCATCAAACATATCACTAACTTTTTAAGACATTGAAAAAGTTAACTTTTGTCAATAAGTTAAAAAATAACTTATCATCTGTTTGCCAAACACCTCATTTGTTTCTTATATTTATGTGACTAAGTTTTTTCATTTCTTTAGAATAATTTTCATTAAAGTAACTTAATAAATTTTTATTCAAAGTGTTTATAAATAATTTGAAATAATAATTTTTTTTATAAATCAGATTATAAGGAAGGCTTGAGTCTTATGTCCAAGTTTCAGTTTCAACTTCAAATATATACATAAATTTGTTAACTAAATGAAAGGAATAGTAAGCCTAATGTATTTCTATTGATGTTTTAAAGATCGAACCGCTTTGACCGCTTTAATAATAAAAACTTTGAATTGATTGAATTTTTTAGTTTGGTTTTTAATTTTTCAGTTTGATTTAGTTTAATAATTTTTATTATTACAAATGATCAATTTATAAATTAATTAATTTTTATAAACTAAAATAAACTAATTAATTTGTATTTAATAATAATTGTTTAGTAAGTATAATTTTTTTAATCATATTTTAAATTCTTTAATTTTATTTAATCTTTAATCAATTTTATCTTAAATCTCTCATCTTACTATTTAACTTTTAGTAAGGTTTTTAAAAAATTAATTTCTCCTCTTTTTTTTTCTGGATTTTCGTTTACCTGTTTATTCTCATTTTGTACTCTTTTTTATTGACTTAGGTGATTATTGGGTGGACCCTTTTTGGACATTGGAAAAATCCAATCTGTCCCTTCATAAACATCGCCATTCCGTTCTTCTAAGTTCTAACTACAAAATCCAATGATTAAACAGATGGAAGATTCAGTTACTTTTCCCATTTTTTTTAATTATTATGTTCCACTATTTTCAATTTTTGTCTCACGTTTTAATTTATAATTATTATTTTTAATATTATTAAATAATTTATAATTAATATTAATTAATATTAATAATTCTAATACATTATTATTTATAACGAATTATAGATAATAAATATTTTAGTAAAAGATATAGACCTCTTTCGTGTTGTAAGAAATATTAGAAAATTTCATAATCTTTGAAATTCTTTAAAAAAATATTTTTACCTTTTAATTAAAAAAATTTCTCTTCTTAAACCTCGTTAAAAAATAAAAAATATATGCAATATAAATATTAGACATGAGTTAATTAAATGTCACTAATATAATATTAGTTTGAGTCATATTTAATTAATTTTATTTGAGTTTAATAGTAGAATTAAATTCTCTACTCATTTATATATAATATTTGTATTATTTATAATTTTATTATTTTTAACTGAAGTTGAAGATAAAGATTTTTAAAAAAATAAAAAATTTTAGTTAAAAAATAATATTTTTAAATTTTGTCTTTCTTCCTGTGGGTATCCCACCAACGCTCATCAAATGATGACTTTTCAACATAGGACTCGCAATTCGTCGGTTGTTACTCCAAATGAATATCAAACTTTGAAATGGACCCTTTTCATATCTAAAATATGCTTCAGGATTTGTGGTTGGGTCCTTTCAAACCTGTCCCAGTAGAAGGCTTTTAAGGATTCTTTCACTTTGATTGTGATAGCTTTAAGCCGCTTCAGATCTTATTAGTACTCTTAGCACTGAAAATGCAGTAAGCTTTTAATTAGGGGTGAATCGTAACATGCAGGAACGAGATCGTCTCTTCCGCTCGGATGGTGCGAATCCTGTCTTATTTCATTTTGTTCATATATTTGTGAGAATTTTACATAAATATATAAATAAAATTTAATAAAATATAGTAAAAATTTGTTAATCGAAACAGATAATCTGTTCTCTCATATGCACTCATAAAAGGAAAAAAAAAAGATCATTAGGTCAAAATGTTCTTATACGTAATAGCGAAATATTGTAAAATAGGTAACATTTTATTACCTGAATTGTTGTTAATGTTAATTTTGTATCACGCTTCTAAGTGATTGGAATTTTCGTTTTATACATACGAAAAATGAAGCTTCGTGTTAATTAAATTTTGAGTTATTTTCGGATGCGACTTTTTGAAAACCGCCCTAATCAGACCGTTCAGATCAAAATAACTATGTTTTATCGAACAAAGAATCAAGTCTAAACTAGTTAACCAAACCATCCTTGTACGAGGTTTGAACCATTTAGTGACTAAAAAGACCAGTATCAAACCTGAGTCATAAGGTATCTCGATTTGACTTCATCCTACCCATTCGAACACTTGTAGAGAGGCAAATTCCTAACACATCTGAATGTTCCACTGAGCCATGTTTCACTTGGGCTTAGACATCCCTTCGACTAGTTCAACAAAATTTGGTTTATTAGAGACTTCCCTGCATATGAGGTTTTGCCTAAAACCTGAAACAAAGTCATGGATGTACGCCATTTGAATTAAGCTTGACGCCTATAACTTCTACTTTGCTTTTCAAGTATTGAAAGACAAGATCGAAGATGGATTCCTCGCTGATACAAACAAATCTATTCTGAAAGGTGGATTTGGGAAGTCGCCAACTGATGCGACAGAGTCCCAATTACAAAACTCTGGTTCTCAAAGGCATGACCTTTGTATATGGTTCTGATTCCATGTAGGCTACATTGGTTCGTAGGCTCATGCCTGCTGCTACATAGAACACAGACTACAACCGGGACTCGCTACTTTACATAAAAACAGCACGAGGATTTGAGTTAATAAAGAATAAGGTATGATACTCATTATCGATCGTTCTGTACACAAGAGGTTAAAGAAATACCCTATCATTCAAGGGACGCCTATGAATTGTAGACGCCGGATTTCACATTTGTGCAGTTAACATTCTATCCGTAATCGCCGCATTTCAGCCCTAAATGTTAAGCTAGAATTCAGGGTCTTGCGAGCAAGATTTCTAATGTCCTCTCTCGAACAATCCCGGGAGATTCGAACAAGCTCCCAAAGTGCACCTCCACTAATCATGTCTTTTGTGTTTACTTCTGAAATTTTCAGGTTCCGTTCTTTGAGTAACACGCATTGATAAAAGATCTTCAACAAATAAAAGAGTTACACTTACCGTGCTGTGCCAAGTGACAAAGTGCAAGTTCGATATGGCGCCTTATAGGTGCGGCTTCATTGTTGGCATTTTGTACAATCCATGGAAGCGCACCATCTTCTATAAGTAAAGATCTGCCACTTTTTATTCCTGTGGGGCATGAAAAAGATCTGTCTCAGACAATCAAACATGCTTGAAAGAAACTAACTGCTGTGCACTAGTGAGCCATTTGACCCTAATCTTTCAAGCAGACGAATATACAGTAATTTGCTCAATTTATGACTAGATTCATCAATGATCATCGATAATTCTCAAATACCCAAGCTGTAAAAAATCAAGGGCAACAAACAAAATCTAGAGATAAAAGAAGGGGAAAGAAAAAGTGAGTTGTGAGTATGGGGAGGGGGATAAATCTCTATTTCACACGTTACGAAAAGGCCATACCTTTTGTCGATGCACGTGATTCACATTTTGCAAAGTTTGCAATACCACGTGCAACTTGGGAAAGAACATCAGGATGCCCACACCTCACGATTCCTAGCAATGCTTTTATACCACCTTCAGACCTCAGCTTTGCTTGTAGCTTATCTGCAATAGAAGTTCACAATATATACATACGCAAGATGAGGTAAAAAGCCACACTCGGCAGAAGTTATGGACGCAGAATAAAAGTTTGTCTCTAGTTGATAAGCTGTGAAGAGCCTCCAGACATTAGAACAACATGCTACTGATGATTAAATACTAAAAATATGCGATGCAAACAAAATTTCCTTGGAGTAATAAGTAAATCTTCTCCTCTATTTTGCTACAGGAACAAAAACATAAAGCAAGAGAAGTGATGAACAGGAGGATCACTATACCATTCCCACATAGATTTGCAATAGCTCCAGCAACCATCCGTAGTGTTTGGGGATCTTCAGCATCAGCTGCTGTTATAGACAACAAACTAATTCCCCCTTGAGCCATTATGAGTTCTTGATTAGCTTCTGAAAGAGACGAAATTAGGAACATAAAAGATTTTAGAAACCACGTGGTGTTAAGATCCTAAACAAACCAGGACTCCAAAACACTCAAAGATGAGAAATTTTTGCAATTACCATTCATTGCAAGGTTGGCGATTGCACCAGCTGCTACTCTGCGAACAGTTTCATCCTCATAGCTTCTCAGAAGCATCAGCAAAGATGTAAGACCACCGGCCTCAACAATTTGTTCCTGATTTGCTTCTGTTTAGGAAATTTGTGATTACATATTCGGTGTGACATCATAAAGTAATAAAGTATAGAGTAGCACATTGTAACATTATCTTTTTCTCAAATTCTGGCCTTTGGGGAACAAATCTTCTGTATTCTATCTCAAACAGGAATCTGGCTTCCCGTACTTTATGAGCAAGTACACGGGGGAGAAAGCCCATCAACATAAGCAGTATTAAATAGTGTATTTAGAACTATATTTCCTATTAATTGGCTGCAGTTTACCATATAGAGAAGGCCCCAGGTAAAAGATGTAATTGAGATCAACACTTTAGGTTGGCATAGTAACTTGAGAGCAGAATTTCCAGGAGAAATGAAAGGTGAAAAATGCACTACTGACCTTCAGCAGCTAAGTTAGCCACCACTTTTACTGCATGGATTCTGACATTGGCATCTTCAGACTCAAGCAGTTGCAAAACCTTTTGTAGTCCAACTGTTAAATAATTTTATGAAAAAATTATACAAGAAACACATGAATTGGATCTCAGTTATCATACACCTCCATGCACAAAATTTGTTTACCTTGCTCAAAAAGAGAGGCCATTGGTGGCTTGTGTCCATTGGTGGATTCACTAAACTGGGAATGCTTATACTGAGACATAAGGGAATCTAAGGAAGTGAAGCCATTTCCAGATCCGCCTCTGTCAATATACCTTCTTGTCTGCAAACATAAAAATGACGTCAACAGGGCTAGAATTTCAAAATTACAGATTTGTAATTGAAGAAGGGACAGATCTGTTTCATCTTATTTCTCAAAACCACTGATGTTGATGTAAACAGTTATTTGAGAGCATTTCAGCTAGTATTAAAACCAAATAATTACGGGCTTAAAGTAAGAAGAGCATCTATCTGAATAAAATTACCTGATCAGCTTCAAGATTCAAGTGCAATAACTGACTTTTCAAAATCATAATTTCTTCTTCCATTTTCTTCTTTTCATTGGCATCATCCTCCAGTTTCTTGTGCAGCTTTATAACCTCGGCATCACCACCTGCCTAGTGAATGAAATAACCCCTTATATTTAACAAATTCAAAACTCATTTATCTTCTTATATAAGTAGGAAGGGAAGGAAGAAAAGCTTGGAATCATATAGAAGCAGTATAGAGATAGTAAAGTATTGTAATCCACATAACACATACTGCAGACTGCAAAAATTGATCTAATTGACTCTTGAGCTTGTTGGTCTCCTCTTCAGCTTGCTTTCTTAACTGAATTTCATTTTGAAGCAACCTCTTTAACTCAGCAATGTCCTCACTCACAGAAACCCCCAACTTCTGAAAATAACAGTAGATGGAACAGGTGGAGGAACAATAGTGATCAAGTTTAAACTAATCTCAAAGTAAAGCACAAGGAGACCTAATATTTGAAACACATCATGATTTTTTTTATGGTGCGTAAAAGTTGCATGCAAAGGATTCAAGTTATGCCTAACATTTGCCATATATGTCCTGAGTGAAAAACAAACTTATACCAAGGCAAGATGCAACGGAAGAATCCTAGCTAGAGTTGATAGGAGCAATACATTATCATCTCAAAACTGGCCAGATTGCTCAGCCTAATCAGCAAAGATACCTCAACAATTTGAAGACCTCAAAAAATATCAGTTATAGATAGAGTACCTCTCCATTACGTTTACTGATGAAGCCATCATGCTGATTCATCGTCATTTTCTCTTCTAGTTTCTTGACTGACTCCATATACTCCATCTGGCAATTTATTTTTTCCTTCTACAGAAACAGCACAAATCTCAAATTGGATACATTTCCATGTAAAAAACAAATATTAGATTTCAGTGAAAAAGTTTCCCAACTAAGAAATGTCAACTCATTCCACTTTTGTTTCTTCATGCACTTGCCAAGGTTAAATGAGTGGTGAACCGAGATATGTCATTCACAAAAGTTCGCACAACTGTAACTTATTTGATGTAAAAAGAATTAGTGGCCACAGAAAAGTAATTAACAAAATCTTAATGAAAAATGCAGGGATGTGAAAGTAGTGTATTAACCTCTAAGGCTTCTGCAAAGTTTCTTTCCACCTCAGAAATTCGACATTGTGCTTCTTGGTTAATTCTTTCGATTTCATCATCAAAAGCTTTCTGCTGTCTTTCATTTTCAGCAATGAGCTTGTCAACTTGTATTTCAAGCTTTCGAGACAAACTTTTATAATCAAATTCTTCCTTTATTTTTAACATATTCTCCACCTTCATAGCCTACAGAAAAATGATGTTGCAAAACAACCACAAGCTGGTTAATCTTAAAACAGGTAAGTAGACAACAAGAAACTGCAGAAATAGTAATCTTATTGCATGTTATAAAAATCATCAAGTATCGGGATGCAAGGAAAATTAGCAAATGAATTCAGGCAGCTGAAGATTTATAGGCATAAAAGTTTGGATGTTAAATGAACTGGAATTATTGAGGGTACCATAGAAGATCAAGATACATCAAATCATTTAAACTCTTACCCTTTGTCCAAACAATATAGTACTACAGGTCTCTCCTCTATGACGTGGTGAAGGGCCTATAGTCACAACTAATGAAGTTCTCGCTGAACCTGAAATATGATAAAATGCTAAAGCCATTAGGTGTAAAACATAAACTTGTCATAGGGCTTATTATACCTTCATTTATACACTAAAACATCTCAAAGTCCCATGAAAGGCATCTCACCTCCAAATGAATCTTTAAGCAATCTTGTAAGTTTTGAATCACGAACTGGAACATGAGGACTATTCTCTGCCAGTGCATTTATGCACTTCCCTAGTGCACTAAGTGATAGATTTATAGACTTTGCTTCCTCTAACATATGCCCCTCACTCCCTGTAAAAAACAAAAGGATGATTTCACATGCATGGAATGGTAGCTCCTAAAGAACCATTAAAGCTATGAGTGCCAAAATTCATATCGAGTGCTCATATTTCTAAACATGTGGATCAAAGAATTTGAAGCAAAAATGAAAAAGTATGTAAATAATTGAAGATTGTATTACAGCCACAGTGATTGCTATCCCTTTTCATCAGGAAAACACTCGCAATTAAGGTCACAAATACCAAAGATGAGCTATATATAGACCAACATAAACTTGATAGAGTAATAAATCCAATACAAACCTGACTTGTGAATGCGTTCTGAACCTGCAAGATCAACGAGAACCAACTTGCTTCTCCGAACAAGTGGCCTCAAAGGTTTCACAAAGTGAGAAGAGTTCTCAATGCCACTTGAAACAACATCTTCTTGCCCCGAAACCGACCTCTTAACATGAATCTGCAGTAGTATATGTCATTATAAGTGAGACTTCCAAAGGGAAGAAAGACGTTACCAAATAGAGTGAGAGACATCAGAAAGGTACTAACCATCAAAATAGCATGACTACGAGAAGACTCAGTATTCAACTTTGTATTAGCAGCAATTCTATGGGTTTCTCCTAACCTTAACAGCTCCAAAAAACTCATATGATCCCTTACTTCTATAAGAGTTGCACCAGGTAGAGAAACATCACCAGTTTTAGGGTCTTCCACAATGGGAATATTATCATTTGTAGGATCAAGCAGGTCTTGGATAGTCTCCATGTAAAGCTAGAATATTTCATAAAACCATTAACATTAGGAAAGACATAAGAAAGAAACCCAAACAATGTGGTGGCAGAAGTGTGTGCTTTGGAGTCCGAAAATTCCATCTGGCTAGTTGCTAGAAGTCAATACCAAAACAAAAAATGAAAGACGACATACAACAGTACAATCAACTTTTAAGCACTAGAGCCAAACAACCTGTAAATACGAGACTGAAACAGAATCAGTCTCTGGACAAACATCAGCCAAAATATCCTCCATTGCACGGACCATGATTCCTCGAGCAGACGTATCATCATAGCCAAGGTGTCCAAGAGTAAAAGTTTTGCCTGTACCGGTTTGACCATAAGCCATAACAGTCCCATTGTAACCATCAAGAACACTCTACAAAATCGACATAATTTACAAGTCAGCTGCTACGCTACTTTACATTGAATCATTCACTGAAGCGCAATGAAACAGAATAATCAAGACCTCCACAACAGGCTTCGCAACAACTTCATATACGCGCTTCTGCGAGGCGAATTCAGTAAGCACCTCATCGAATTCGTAAGTGTCCGCATCCCAATTGTTCTTTCTAAGTTTCAACCTCTTCAGCTGAGGAATAGTAACCAAAATGGCGTAATAACTAAATCAAAACGTACACACAAATCGTAATAAAAAGTCAAAAAAAAAACAGAAAAGAGAAACCAGAGACTACCTCTGGTTGTAATTCAACACAATCAGCAAAATCAGCATCAGCCATTAACTCCTCCGCATTTCGAGGCCGAAGTCTCACCGCAACTCGAACCCTTCCCGGAACTATCCACAAGCATTGAAAGAAAGCCATAACAACACAAGTCAGTGAGCGAAAAGCAAAAGTCGAAACCAACTACCACAAGTAGGGAGTGAAAGCAAACAACCTCCATCGTCTCCGGGGCCGCTGGGGCCAAACGAGCCGGTGCTGCTCCGGCGATGAGCAGATCCCGTCACGTGAGAAGGAATAACCCTGGATTTGGAAGATGATGATCTGAAATTAGCTGTAAGAGGCTTGAGCGCGGGCTTTGGAGTACCATTTCTGTAGGCATTTGATGCCATAGCTTCGCGCTTCTCCCTCGCTCTCTAATAAGTTTTTATAACTTCCACTAAAAATGTTTGAAATTTTTATGTCTCAAAAGGACATTACACAGAGAGTAGGAGTTGAGACTTGAGAGGAGAAGAGAGGAGAAAATGAGAGGGGTTTTAATTGGTAGTTTATTTTTGGGGGTGTGTTATGTGTATGTTTGCTTCGGTGATTCGAAGTTTAAAGTTTAAACACAGTAATGATGGACATTGGACCCCACTGTTCTTGAGGGGCTCGCAAGAGACAGAGACGGTCGCAGGTTGCTGGGCCACACCCAACCTTTTAACCGTATTTTACTTTCTTATATTAAATACACTAGACATTATAAAAGACAAGAATAATCATTTCTGCATTGACTAAATTTTTGGAGATTTTTTTAATTTAGTATTTACGTTTTTAAAATTTTTAATTAAGTAATTAATCATTTAAAATCTTAATTGTTCAATCAAATTGTTAATTTCTTACTAATTTGTTAATTTGGTTAATAAAATCTTTTATATTTATAATATGTAAATGTTCACTTGAAAAATAATAATTATAATTAAATTAAAGAGAGAATTTTTTTCGGGTATATATCTAATAACAAATATTTCATTAACTAAATTAACAAATTATAAATAAAATTAACATTTTAAACTGAATTGTTAATATTTTAAAAGATTAATAGCTTGATTAAAAAATTGTAAAAACTGGGGTAAGATTTGAAAAACATATATTTAAAATTGGTTATTTCTAAAAGATATACATATCTCTTATAATTTTAAAAAATTTTAAATTTTTTTATTTTTACAATTTAAAGATTTTCTACCTTTTAGTTTTATAGAATAAGTTATTTTCTTATATTTAAGTTAAAAATAATGATAAAATATATTAATATCATATATGGATTAATCATACGTTACTAATGTGTTAATTGATTCATTTTTTAAGCTTAAATTGAACTAATTTAATTTAAAATTAATTAATAATTATAATAAATTATTAGTTTAAGTTAGATTTAATCAGTTTGGTTGTAATTTAAGAGCTTTGTTGAATCATTCTATGCAACAATTGATTTATTCATATATAATATTATGTGTTTCATCGTTATTTTTAATTGAAATTTAAGAGAACATATTTTTAAATTTAAAAATGAAAAGGAAAATTGTCACTAATTACAAAAATATTATAAAAGACTTTATATGGCAATTTAATATTTTTTAAAATTTGAACTTAACAAATTAAATTAAATTCAATCAATAAATTATTATAATTATTTTAAATTATTATTTTAATTAAAATTTAATTAGTTTAAATTGAACTGAGTTATCACAATATTTGATTAGTTCACATCTAATATTTATATTTTAAATTTTACATTATTATTTTTTCCAAAAGTTAAAAAAGGAAGGTTTTTTTAAAACTAAAACATTAAAATAATATTTTATTTTTAAAATAATTAAGAAAATTTTCTAAAATTATAAAAATGTGGATCTCTTTGATCTAAAATAAATTAAAATTATCAACTTCGAATCCTCTATTCTCAAATCTAATCCCAAGCCACGCATAAATTGAAAGAAACCAACCAACCAACCAACCTCGACGGTGGGTTGCATAAATGTGGGGATTTAACAATGGTCGTGGGGCTAGTGCATGGATGGTGCTTTCCGTCATGCCTGGCAGTGGAAGATTGGCGTGGGAACGTGCGTTTGATTTTATCTTCCGGCGTAATGTAGTTGATTACGCCTTAACGGACAACCCGATTTAGTAAAAATTCACTGGATAATTATGCCTCCTTTTGTCATCCATTGAACTCTTCTGATGATTAGGTTGTAAATGAGGTGAGTTTAATTAAAATTTAGTTTAAGAACTTCTTTACTAAAATTTAAGTTTAAAACTAATTCAACTCGTAAAATAAACCTCATTTAAAATTTATACTCAATTAATTATAAAAATTAATCTATAAATCCCCTTTTAATTTAAACAATTAATCTATTAAATTACTATATTAAAATAATAACCACAAAATATTTTTATAAAATTAAATAAAACAATATTAAAAACTTTTTATTTTTATTTATTTTATTTTTATTTTTGCAATTATTTATTTACGTATTTAATTATGATTATTTTTAAATCATATTAACTTTTTATGTGAATTTATAAAAAAAGTCTCTCCATTAATCAAGCGTAAAGTTGTGTATTTATAAATATCCCAAATTTCGTATTTTAGTAAAATTTTTATAGATAAGTTTATTATTATTATAATATTAAATAAAATTTAATTAATACGAGTAAATAAAAAAATTACCATAAAAAATAATCTCTCCGTTAATTAAACGTAAAATTATATACAGTAGACATCCTTAAACATAGCAAGAATTTTTTATTGAGTCATTTATGTTGTGGTTGTAAAAAATCATCGTAAAGTAAATTTAAATTACTAGAAACATTAGATCCGAATTATTTTAAATTTTCTATGTCGATTTTTTTTAATTAATTATTAAACTCAAAACACGTTCAATATAAGGTGCAAAGAGGGTTGGGAATTAGGGCTTCTTTGATGATATCCATGGATCGATCTTAAAATCAGGTCCATCCAGGGCTTTGCTACAGGCTAAGGAGTTAGGCTAGTTTAAGAGAAAATGTGGAACGATATAAATTACTGTCCAGCATTTAAAGTTTCGTTTATTTTGCTAGGCCTAATTTCAAAAAAATACAAACTTTACTTAATTTTATTTTAAAAAGTGATAATTAAATATTTAAATTTTTAATTTTTTTCAATTATAATTCGATGTTAATATTTTCGTTAATTTTACTGACGTGACTTGTCATATGAGGCAAAAATCATAAACACTTATATACGTCAGATTTAAACTACGTCATTTTGGGATTCAAATCTCTAAATTAAACTTTGTCATGTTGATGCGAGACGCAATGACATTCTATCATGTTGGTGCGAGACGACAACAATACAGTTTCTAACAATCTGAATGAAATCGTAATTTGTCATCCTAGGTCTTCTTTCTTTCTGTGCGATAATTAACTGAATTAAGGTTTTCAATTCTAGTGATTTTAGCAACAAGTTTGATTAAGAGATTTCAATTTCCAAACGATATAGTTT
This sequence comes from Erythroxylum gracilipes, assembly GCA_026413385.1. Classification (NCBI taxonomy): domain Eukaryota; kingdom Viridiplantae; phylum Streptophyta; class Magnoliopsida; order Malpighiales; family Erythroxylaceae; genus Erythroxylum; species Erythroxylum gracilipes. The sequence goes on from JANZLC010000009.1 coordinate 23,778,247, forward strand.
AGTTAAATTTAATTAAGTCTAATGTGTATAAATGTTTAAGGTTTCTGTGTGAAAATTGAGTAAAGTTTGAGTTTTTTTTCTAATTAACCTATTTCATTAAAATAATATTATTTTGATGATAAAATTGAATCTTTTAAATGGGTTTTAATTTCATCTTTAAACTTGAATTTAATTTCAATTTAATCAATTTAAAATTACTTTATTAACTCCTGACTAAATGAAGCACGTCAATATTGCAAAATCTAACTACAATCCAAGAAAGATGTCTATCCATTCGTATAATTCTTCTACAATGTAAAACAATGCAAATAACAATTGACTGAAATAACCACCAACAACAACATACACAAATAAGGTTATATTTGATTGGACATAAGATTTTTAATGGAATAGAAAGGAATGAAATAATTTATAATGAAATAGAATGTAAACGTTCGATTATTAATGTCTCATGTAATAAATGTTTATAACGCTTAATACTGACATGATAGGTGTGGTAGTTAAAAGGTGGTTTTCTCAAAAATCACTTATAAATGGCCACTCTTTTGGTCCTATTCTTACCTATTAAGTTGCTTCTGTCAATAACCATCAAATAAGAGACAAAAGTGAGAAAACGAGGAAAAGAATGGAAACATATAAGGGAATCTGAAGAGTCTGATTTTTATACCGATATCAAACGACTTTAAGGATGAAGGTATGACTACTTTATATGTGAGAATTATATATGTTTAAGATTTTGCATAATCATATAATGAAATGTACATGTGATATCAGAGAATTTAGTTGTGAACTGTATGATTCTCCGTTACGTTTTAAAGTTCTAATAATCTTCATGCTTTTTTGTTTGGACAAATTTACAACGAATTTTTCAAGTACATGAGAAATGTCTGTGTTTTTCTCGGCGGTGTCATACCGTCAAAGATGATACGTAACCAACGGCACTGACAACAAACGTGTGTTCACCATCTGTGTTTGTTGCTAGGAATGTTGCGACGTCGAGGATGACAATGAATTTAGTGGGTTTGTGACATCATGCCTTGGTGATGATCCAGACGCTACCAGTGACGGTGGCATGTGTCGATGTTGTTGATGTCAAACGCTGTTGGTCGTGATTTTACTGCGTCCGTGTCGTACGTTTACTGTCTGCTTCCTTTCTCGATGTCGCTGGTTGTTTTTTATAATGATGAACAGTTTGTGAACAGTGTTAATAGTATTAAGCAATAAAAGATGAATGAACGTGAACAGTGTAATTATGCACACATGAACAGTTATGTTAGTGTACGTGAAACAATGTTAATAGTATTAAAAATAAAAGATGAATTAACGTGAACAGTGTAATTATGCATGCATGAACAATTATGTTAGTATACGTGAAACAATGTTAATAGTATTAAACAATAAAAGACAAATGAACGTGAAACAATGTAATTATGCATGCATGAACAATTATTTTAGTGTACGTGAATTATAGAATTAATTATAATTATCAACAGTACAATATATGCATGATAACGTGAATAGTAAAAAAAAATGAGGATGAAGTATATGCATGTTAACTTGTTTCTATATTTTGACAGCATCCCTATTATTAAGATTAATAAAAATTATGCACAATGTTTTGTATGCATATACATTAATAATAATGATTGGCAGTATATTTATGACGTGATAATTGAATATTTATTATTTTACGCATTTATCAAATTTGGAACAATATTATTTTAGATTTGTGAATTACCAAAGTGATCAAATCTTTATGATAATTAGTTCTAAATTGACTAGAATTTTCCAATCACTCACTCATAAAATTAATGCTATAAATGATGTTTATCTATGAGTATACTCAAATTCATTATTGTAAGAAATTAATGAATTACCCAAAGGTTAATTGGTTGTTTTTATAATTAATGAATATCATTGTTTGGTAATGTAAATGCACTATCAGTTTTACTTATTTATCCAAAGATAATAAATATTTCTAATTAGTGTATGTATCATTACCTAATAATGTTAAATGCTATTGGCATCATTATGATTATTTTGTGCGTTGATGTATCACCCAAAGGAGAACATTAATGTACATTAATTGTTAACATAACCTTTCGTCTGAATCTTTATGATATGTTAGTTTATGACTTAAAGCATTAATGTTAGGTGTGTATTTATTGCAGTTTCTGTCCCTATGTCTTTACATTCACAAGCTTCATTTATACCAATATTTAATAAGCTAAAGAGTGAACAAGTCCAATTTTACCTTGGTGTATTGGATCTTGATTTAGCACTTCAAGTTGAGAAGCTTGCTGCTATTAATGATACTAGCAGTAATGAAGAAAAGGCTTATTATAAAGCTTGAGAAAAATCAAACAGACTGAGCTTGATGTTTATGCGAATGAGCATAGCAAACAACATTAAGTTAGCTCTTCCCAAAACTGAAAGTGTTAAAGAATTTGTGAGTTTTGGGGAAAAGCACTCCCAAACAGCTGATAAATCTCTTGATGGGACATTAATGGGTACTTTGGCCATCATGAAATTTTATGGTTCTCGTACTAAGCATGAACATGTAATTGAAATAACAAATATTATAGCAAGACTTAAGTCTTTGGGAATGGAAGTGGATGAAAATTTTCTTGTACAATTCATTTTGAACTCTTTACCGTCTGAGTACAGTCCATTCCAAATGAGCTATAATACCATAAAAGACAAATGGAATGTGCACGAATTGCACAATATGTTGGCTTAGGAGGAAACAAAACTTAAGAATCAAGGAAATCATTCCATTCATTTTGTGAAATATCAAGGAGCTAGTAAGAAAGTGCATAAGAAACATGAAAAGGGGAAAGGACCACTGAAGACCAATAAGTCCTTTGTTAAGATCCAGAAGAAGGCAAACAATTACAAATGTCATTTCTGTGGAAAATCTGGACACTTCCAGAAGGACTGTCCATGACGTAAGGCTTAGTTCAAAAAGAAAGATAAGTTTAAGGCTTATGTATGTTTTGAATCAAATTTAACTGAAGTTTCACGTAGTTCTTGGTAGATTGATTATAGATCTATAACTAATATCTCTAATATTATGGAGAGATTCCTTATGATCCAAACCACAAACTCAAATGAGAAGTTTGTTTTCATGGGGAATAGAGTAAAGGTTCCAGTGGAAGCAGTCGGGACTTGCTGTTTAATCCTAAATACTAGACATCGTTTAGATTTATTTGAAACTCTTTCTGTTCCTAGTATTTTTAGGAATTTGATTTTTTTAATCTAAACTTGATGTTACTGGATACTCTTTTAAGTTTGGTAATGGATATTTTAGTTTGTTTAGGCATACTAGTATGATTAGATCTAGTATACTTTGTGATGGTTTATATAAATTGAATCTTGATAATTTATATGTTGAAACTCTTATGACCTACATCATAAATTTGGAATTAAATGTAGTTTAGTAAATGACTGTTCTGCTTACTTGTGACATAATCGTTTGGGTCATATTTCCAAGGAAAGAATGGAAAGTTTAGTAAAGAATGGAATTCTTCCAGACCTGGATTTTACTGATCTCAATATTTGTGTGGATTATATTAAGGGAAAGCAAACAAAACACATAAAGAAAGGTGCCACAAGAAGCACTCAGCTTCTTGAAATTGTACACACCGATATATGTGGACATTTTAATGTTAATTCTTTATGTGAAGAAAAATACTTTATCACATCTATTGATGATTATTCACATTATGACTGCACGAGAAATCTTAAGCAGTGAATGCCTTAGAAATTTATATAACTAAAGTTGAAAGGCAGCTAGATAAAAAAGTGAAAAGCGTTAGGTCTGATAGAGGTGGTTAGTATTACGGAAGATATGATGAAACTAGACAACTCCCTGGTCCATTTGCTAAATTCCTAAAAAAGCATGGCATATGTGCTCAATACACAATGCCGGGTACACCATAACAAAATAGTGTATCAGAAAGACGTAATCGAACCTTAATGGACATGATTAGAAGTATATTAAGTAATGCATCTTTACCCTTATCATTATGGATGTATACCTTAAAAACTACCATGTATTTATTCTAGTAAGGCAGTTCTAGAGACACCTTTTGAACTGTGGGCTGGTAGGAAACTTAGTTTAAGGCACTTGCATGTCTGGAGTTACCAGGCAGAAATAAGGATTTATAATCTATAAGAAAAGAAACTGGATGTAGGAACAATTAGTGGGTATTTCATTGGTTATCCAGAAATATCTAAACGGTATAGATTTTATTGTCCTAACCATAGTACAAGAATTGTTGAAACTGAAAATGCTATGTTTATTGAGAATGGTGAAATTAGTGGGAATGACGTTTTGCAAAATGTGGGAATTAAGGAACATAGAATACAAGTCCCATTGACTTGTATTCCCACAACTCAAATTGTTGTTCCTCATATTGTTGCAGCGTATAACAATTATGAAGAGCAACAAATACATGCTTCTGACTTTCAACATAAATCTGCAATAGAAGGACCATAGGAAATAACATTAAAAAGATCCCAAAGAGAAAGGAGATATGCTATTCTGAATAATTATGTGGTTTATCTACAAGAGTTGAAGATGACTTGTGATCCAGTTTCATTTTTCGTAAGCCATTAATAATGCTAATGCTAATAAATGGTTAGATGTAATGAAAGATAAGCTTAAATCCATAGAACACGATGGTGTTTAGGACCTTATAAAATTGCCTGAAGGGTGTAAGAGAGTTGAGTGTAAATGGGGTTTTAAGATAAAAATGTGACTTTCATGGCGACCTTAAACATTACAAGGCTAGGCTTGTTGCTAAGGGTTTTACTAAAAAAGATGGCATTGACTATAAGGAAACGTTGTCACTTGTTTCCAAGAAAGATTCTCTCATAATTATGATGGCACTAATGACTCATTATTATTTAGAGCTACATTAGATGGATGTGAAAATTGTCTTTCTAAATGGGAATTTAGAGGAAAATGTGTGTATGGATCAACCAATGGGTTTTTCAGGTGAAGGAAAAGAACACATGGTGTGTAAACTGAAAAAGTTAATATACAGACTCAAGCAAGCTTCTCGCCAATGGTATTGTAACACCCAAATACCCCTTGGGAGGATACATGGATGCCAACCCAGACAGAACAAACAAACCGAAACATTTATCTGACATGTAGTTTTAGAATTTAAACTACATCTCATAATTCCAGAAACAAATTCAAAGAATATTTACAGGCCCAAACAA
>JANZLC010000009.1:23783578-23796552 GCA_026413385.1 Erythroxylum gracilipes
GAAATATTTCGGAATAGATCACAAGGACTATTAGGTTTGTCTTAGAAAGCATATATTAATAAAGTTTTAGAGAGATTTAGAATGAATAAATGTTCAGCGTCTTCAGTTCCAATTCAGAAAGAAGACAAATTTAGTCTCGTGCAATGTCCAAAGAATGATATGGAAAGGAAACAGATGAAAGGAATTCCTTATATATATGTTGTTGGGAGTTTGATGTATGCTCAAACTTGTACAAGGCCGGACATTAGCTTTGCAGTTAGTATGCTTGGTAGATACCAAAGTAACCTAGGATTGGATCATTGGAAAGCTGCAAAGAAAGTCTTGAGATATTTGCAAAGGACAAAAGATCACATGCTTACTTATAGGAGGTCCGATCATCTTGAAGTAATTAGATATTCAGATTCAAATTTTGCTGGTTGTATAGATATTAGAAAATCTACATTTGGCTATGTAAATCTTTTAGCCGGAGCAGCAATATCATGGAAGAGTGCGAAGCAGTCAATAATTGTCACATCCAACATGGAAGCTGAATTTGTGGCATGCTTTGAGGCTATGGTTCAGGCTAAGTGGTTGCGAAACTTTATTTCAGGACATGGAATAGTCGACAGTATTGACAGGCCGTTGAAAATTTATTGTGATAATTCCGTAGCAATTTTCTTTTCTAAAAACAATAAGTATTTCAAAAGTGCTAAACATATGGAATTGAAATATTTTGTTGTTAAAGAAGAGGTTCAAAAACGTAGAGTGTCAATTAAGTACATTAGCACTAATCTTATGATTGTTGACCCTTTGACTAAGGGATTACCACCTAAAATATTATGGGGCATATTAACAGTATGGGCATTATTGCTGAGTAGGCGTTAATGCATATTATGATGACATTTATGTTTTAATGTAATTAACATTCTAAGTTCATTATTGAATTTGTTTCTGATTTACCTAGTTTTTTGAATATGTATCTTGAATTGAATTGAATGATGATAACAATTTTTGTCTTGAATAGACATTATTTTTTTAATCAATTATGTGTTTCCCATTTATTGATCATTTCATGGAGAAGACTAACTTTGTAGTACATGGAAGGGAATATGTTGTTTAAATCACACAACTGTCATGACTTACGTTAGTTCTAATTCTTGATTATGATGAATGATGTATTCAATGCGCATTAAATTTAAATGACTTGTGAAGATGACAATGTTACATTAGCCAAGTTGGAAAATGTTAGATTATTAATGTCTCATGTAATAAATGTTTATGACCCTTAATACCGACATGATGGGTGTGGTAATTAAAAGGTGGTTTTCTAAAAAACCATTTATAAACGTCGCCTCTTTTGATCTTATTCTTGCCTATTAAGTTGCTTCTGTCAATAACCATCAAATAAGAGACAAAAGTGAGAAAGCGAGGAAAAGAATAGAAACATAGAAGAGAATTTGAAGAGTTTGATTTTCGTACCGATATCAAACGACTTTATGGATCAAGGTACGACTACTTTATATGTGAGAATTAAATATGTTTAAGATTCTGCATAATCGTATAATGATGTGAAAGTTTACAGTAAATGGATGTAATATTAGAAAATTGTTGTTTGGGAGAAATGGAAGAGTTCATAATATAATATAGTGAAATGTTGTTTGGATGAATGGTTTATAATGTAATATAGTATAAAGTTGTTTATCATTTTACATTCTATCCTAAACCCCCCAAATCGGAGTTTTTTTTCTTTTTATTTTTATTGTTTACAATGTAATATGAAACTCTCATCTTCTATTTCATTCTATTACATTCTATTATAAACCCTCATTCTAAACGATGGAATAATATTATATTCAATTCCATTCTATTATTTAAACTCCAACCAAACATAGCCTAAGGTAAACTCCTTACCAATCAACGATCACAAACTAAATTTGTAGAAAACAACAAGTACAAATTGGTTAAGTTTCTATATAAGGAAAAAGGCAATTTAAACTTAATTAGTTAGTTTAATTAAATCTGATGTGCATAATTATTAACGTATCTATCTTATGTGACAAATCAAGTCAACAATATTAATAAAGATATTGCCATTGAGTTAGAATTGAAAAAATTAGAAACTTTATTATCTAATTGTCTTTAAGTTATGTTATAATTATAAATTGAGTAAAGTTTAATTTTTTAAAATTAATCCTTTTTTATATGTTATACCTAATTAATCTTTAGGGATACTTGCAATAACAAAACATGAAGTGAAGTTGGATTACGTTGTTCAAAACTTAACAGTCCTTAATCTATTCATTAGTTAATGCGATCTCTTACGTCCAGAACTGAAACTAAACCCTTTTTAATCATTCTTAAATGTATTTATTACATTGTATCTACCGTAACTTATAAGCAGAACAAGGGTGGAAGAAACTTCCGAGGTATAAAACATATTTCTTTTTGTTTTTTTATTATTATTCTCTCCTCTGTTTCAACTTCAGCGATGCAACCTGATGTTGACCGCTAGTCCATTAGTTTCTAATTTCTATCCTGATGTGCAATGATATGAACAGTATATTAAGGTTGGATTAGCTCAAGAAGTTTCAGAATGAAAATGGATGCCCTCCTTACCTTTTTCACTTTCGTCTCAATCCCACTTCTGTGTTCCTTTATGCTCTTTCTGTATCTCTTGCTCAAAATCTACACAGGAAAATCCATTGGAGACCCAAAGTTTGCCCCAGTTAAAGGCACGGTATTTAGCCAGCTTTTTTACTTCAGTGGACTCCATGACTACCACACAGAACTCGCCAGGAAAGACATGACTTTTCGACTCCTGGCACCTGATATGAGCGAACTGTACACAGTTGATCCCAGGAACATCGAGCACATCCTGAAGACAAAGTTCGACAAGTATTCGAAAGGAAAGTATAATCAAGAAGTGGTGACTGACCTTTTAGGAGAAGGGATATTCGCGGTTGACGGAGACAAATGGAGGCAGCAGAGAAAGCTTGCTAGCTTTGAGTTCTCAACCAGAGTTCTTAGAGACTTCAGCTGTGCTGTATTCAGACAAAACGCTGCTAAGCTTGTCAGAGTTATCTCGGAGTCTTCCATCGCTGATCGGGCTTTTGATATGCAGGTGGGTAATTTCTGTTTTGTTTGACCATTTATGGTTGCTGCAATCTATTCTTTGGGTGGCTAATTTTTACATTTGAATAGGAATTAATCATGAGAAGTGCCTTAGACTCCATATTCAAAGTTGGGTTTGGAGTGGAATTGAATTGCTTGGAGGCATCAAGTGTTGAGAGTACCAACTTCATGAGGGCTTTTGATGAGGCTAATGCATTGGTCTACTGGCGCTATGTTGATCCATTTTGGAGACAGAAAAGATTCTTCAACATTGGTTGCGAGTCATCCTTGACAAAGAATATAAAAGTCATAGAGGATTTCGTGAACACACTCATTAGCACCAAGAGAAAACTACTCGCTGAACAGCGATTCTGTGTAAGTTCTTGATATGCAACATAATCATCATTGCTGTTTGCTGAGAAATCTAATTCTGTAAAAGCTTAAACATTTAATCTGATGCAGGAACATGATAATCTTGTAAAATCTTGGTTATGTGTCTAGCTAAACCTTTGCTTTTTAATGTTAAAAGAATGACAAGGAAGATATATTATCGAGGTTCTTGGTGGAAAGTGAGAAGGATCCTGAGAGAATGAATGATAAATACTTGAGAGACATCATTCTGAATTTCATGTTTGCTGGTAAAGATTCCAGTGCAAGTACTCTCTCTTGGTTCTTCTACATGCTCTGCAAGAACCCTTTGATCCAGGAAAAGGTAGTACAAGAAATAAGAGAAGTCACAGGTACCCAAGACACTGATGATGAAGTCAAGATCGAAGATTTCATCACCAGACTAAGCGATACAACATTAGAGAAAATGCACTATCTTCATGCGACTTTGACAGAGACTTTGAGACTCTATCCTGCAGTCCCTATGGTAAAACTAAAATTTCAACAGCTTCATGAGTTGAATTCATCAGTATTTTCACATATTTAATGGTTTATTATGGTGATGATCAAGGATGGGAGATGCTCAGAAATAGAAGACACACTTCCTGATGGGTACAGAGTTAAAAAAGGTGATGGAGTCTATTACATGTCTTATGCTATGGGGAGGATGGCACATCTTTGGGGTGATGATGCTGAGGTTTTTCGACCAGAAAGATGGCTTCAAAATGGAATTTTCCAACCTGAATCGCCTTTCAACTATTTCACTTAATAGACACATTACATGCATACGTTCGTGTGAATAGAAACTAATAAATGAAATTTTACTACATACTCCCATGTAAAAGTTTGAGTATCTAATGGGTTAAATTTGTAAAATTAAACATATGAATTATTAATGGATTTTGTGCACTTCTTGTAGCGAGGCTTGAGGCATTAGTTTGTTCCATTTTTAACTGCAGGCTGGGCCGAGAATGTGTCTGGGAAAGGACTTCTCATATCGGCAGATGAAGATAGTAACAATGGCTCTTCTTCGATTCTTTCGTTTCAAGTTGGCTGACGAGACCAGAGAAGTGACCTACAGAATTATGTTCACTCTTCACGTACGTGGAGGTCTTCACCTTCAGGCAATTTCCAGGACTAGAACATGCAGTGGTTGACAGAGTTTTAAGATTTCCAAATCCGCTCGGGTTCATGTAAGAATGATATGGTTTTCGCTGTATCTTGTTCACTTGGCGTCTAATCAACAATAAACTAGTTTTGTGCCTTTTCCTAATTGATCGTATTTGCTTGTTGAAAGAATATTGAAGTTAATTGACTAAGGTCGGGAACTTGAGATCAAACTTAAATTTAGGTGAAAGATGATAAAATAATTGAAGTTTGGTTCGAATCAATTAAAAGTTAACGAGATTAGTTTAAATTAGTGAGATTAGTTCGAATCAGTTGACTTCAAGATTAATTCTCTAAAAATTTGGATTTTTTAGTTTAATTATTCAAATAAATTTAGAATAGTTAATATTTTTAAAAGGACTAGTCTTTTAAAATTAATTCATTTAAATGAACTCTAAATCATTTAATATTGCTTTAAAAAATTAAACTTTTGAGTCTAAATTAATTTGGTTGGGTCTGACCTGTAAGTTTTGTTCTAATCAATGTATGATTGAATGTGAGCTTGGACGATTAAACTATTTAAACTTGATAAGCATCTAATCAGGATCAATTCTCCTGTTTTCATTTCCGTATGTCACTCTGTGCCAACATGTTAATGGATGGGTGGATGAGAGTAGGCACAGGGTGGCACAGGAAAACAGGAACAATTACCCTGTGCCTGCATCCAACTTATTGTCATTCTTGCTAATTCAAAATAATATTGTTCCAACAACTAATGTCAAATTTAAGTGAAAACATGTGAAAATTATCTCCAAAGAATGAGTCATTATCAATAGAAATCTCCATCACCTAGTTGTAGGCAAATTATAACTATTAACATATACTTCCCATTAAAAAGATGATAAATCTAATGATCCATCTGCTTTTAAAAGAAAAAAAAGAAGTACAAGGTAAACTCATTCTTAGAAAGTATGCTATATATTTGTTAGAGCTTAATTTACCAAGTAATAAAGAGAAGACTTGCCTCATCATTTTACTTGCATCTTTCAATCTAGCATGAGCATGACTTGTGTTATTCCTACTTCTGCTGGCTAAATACAAATTGGTTAACTTTCTACATAAAGGAAAAGGGCAGATTCTGATGAAATTCGCAGGCGGCAATGTGATTGGCAGAAGATAAATCATGTGCAATCTAGAGTAACTGAAAAATGATAGGAAATGTTACTTCTCAAACAACAATATATATTGATAAAAACCAATTGTTACGTTGTTTTTATTAATATATATTGTGCAACGTTGTTTTTATCGATAGATATTATTGTTTTATTTAAAAAAGCGGAGGAAAATAGGGAAAAAAAAAAGAGAGGAAAGCTTCAGCTCAAGAGTGGTAATATTGTTTTTATCAATATATACTGTTGTTTGTTTTTTCCAATTTTTTGTTGGACACTAATTTAGCACGTAAATAATACATAGAATGACACCCAAAAAATTCTCAGGTAAGTGCATTCCTTTGTTTTTTCTCTACTTTTTTCACTTACAAACGCTATCCGTACATGCGTCTTTTTATAGCTATCAACGTCAGTTTATTCATCAACTTGGTTAGCTAATAAACAATTACAAAATAACTAGCTATAGTAAATGAAACTGACAGTTAACAAAGTCCAAGATATCGTAAAATTTCGATAAATAAATATTTAATTAATTAATAATTTTGATTAAATAATAATTTTTCAGTTTCAATTTGAACTAATGAGATAAAATAATAACTTTGCTAAATGCTGAAAATATAAAATAATAATTCATTAAATAAGTATAAAAATTACATGTATAATTCATAAAATAAAACACTTCCTAAATAATTTTTATTTCAAATTTTATGTTTTTTTAAGATATGTATCTATAGTCAATCACTAATAGAGAGATCAAACTTTTGTTGAATCTACTGTTGCAAATCTTTTTGACTTGAAGAGAGATGCTGATTTTTGTACTCACATAATACTTTTCTCATCTCATCAATTAGCGTATAAGATATAATATATGAATTTTTATATTTTGGTATATGAAGTTAAATTACATGTATCTATTTATAAACTCTATACAATACTGTGTACTTGAAACAATTCACAACAATTTATATTCTAATGTACCTACATGCACTCTATTTTGAATCACGCTAACCTAAGATTAATAAACTTATTTTTGATAAGATTAATAAAGTTATATAAAATGCACCGTCATTAATTAATTATTTTCTTTTCTTAGTTACGGAAAAATATTAATCGTTTAATTTGACAAATATAATGTACAAAATAAAATTATTCTATAAATTAATAAATATTAATTTAGAGATAAATTAATAAAATATTCATTTATCGATAAATTAATAACTCTGTATAAGATAATAATTTTTGCAGGTCTCAAAAATATTCATTTATAGAGGTTTTATTGTATATATGTAATAAAACAACTTTGCTTAATTAATTTGCCAGCCTAACCTAAACTTTACCTTCTCAAAATAGTAGAAAGGGGTGAGTTGTTTATTTAGCGAGAGTAAATAACCGTATGTTGTTGGAAATTTAAACCTCCCGAGCTCACACCCAAGAATATTTGATAGACAAAAATATCGGAAAATAAAGAAATAATAACAACACAAGAGAATTTACGTGGAAACTCCCAAATCAGAAAAAAAAAACTACGGGCAACAAGAAAAAAAAATTCACTATGTGAAAAATACTTATAATCACACAATTTTTCTTCTCACCTAATCCCCAATACACCAACACACCCACAAAAAAAACCCACAACAAACTCTTCAATTCTCACCTTAAAGGAAGAATTTAACTAGAGTCAAATTTGTCATACAAATCTTTGACTTTGTATTGGTGCATTAACGAATGAGGTAGCAACCTCCTTATATAAACAAGAACCTTGCCCCAATTATTTTTTTCCAACCAATATGAAACAAACAAATGAGCCAAAACTCAACATACGCTTACAATCAAATAACTCAATATATAAATTAAAAAAATATTCAAGAAATTAAAAATATGTATAATACTAAAATACAAAACATTGCTTAACCTATCCAAACAATTAACAAACATCCAAATTTTATCAAAGCAATAATTAAGACTAATATATTATTGTATTACTATCGTTTATATTTTATCCTATAATTAACTGAATTGTCTAGGCCTTACTTAATATAATAGACTTGCATTCAATGGTTTGTTAGCTTATCTCTACTCATCATAATCTCTCATCAAGTAAAAATGTAATTAAATGTATAAATATTAGTACAAGACAACTCAATTTCTCAATTTAAGTTGGTACTCTAGTACTACTCCAGTACTTAGCAATCAACAAATGATATCCTTAAGACTCAAAATATCTTAGTACCACTCCGGTACTTGGCCATTAACACAGGACATACTCGAGATTCAAGATGCCTCAGAACCTGCTTCATAGATAAATTACCTAGCCATTGTTCATTCGTATTTAAATAACTTATCAATTTATAACCATCAAATGTAACATATCCTAAGCAAGCATAGATTCATGAATTATATTATTTATTCACAACCTATTGTCAGTCAATCTCTATTTAATTAACATATTTTCACTAAATTAACAAACGATGCACCTTATAATACGTACTAAAATATAAAAACAAAACACCTTGTAATTTGTTAACTATTTGCAAAATAAATAAACATAATTCATATGTGTAACTATTAATTATTAATTTAATTAATAACTAATTCAAAATATGTTTTGTTATAAAAAAATTTATTAAGAACAAAACAATACACTATTATAAAAGTATAATCTAAGGTTATTCTTGCCTAAATTTCAAACTTAACTAATTAATAATCCAATTTACTACTTAATCTCACCTTCAAATCTGGACATTGCAAAATTTTATTAGACTTATTTAAGAAAAAATTTCAACTCAGTTACATATAATAATTCAACATTATTATCTTTTCTACTTTATTTTAAATTATTAAACTACCTTAACTATTAATAGTCCTATTTTACTCTTATTTATTTTTATCAATACAAAAATACCTTTCTTAGAATTCAATTCCAATTTTACCCTTAACTTTTTACATTTCCTATTTTGGCCCTTAATATAACTTTAATTTTCCAAAATTGCCTTCTTCTTCATCCTCTCCTCTTCTCCTGTCTACTCCTCTTCTTTTTTTTTTTCATTTTCATCTACCTTTTCTCCACTTCAATTTATTGTTCCAAATAGTCACAATATACATTTTAACTATAAACTATAGTAAGATGACTAAAACTCACAATAAAAGGCATATAATTGTTTTTGGATTTTTTTTTTACCTGACTGAAATTTATGCCTTTTCTGAGAGATTTTGAGATTATAAGCTTTCATAATTTATTGCAAAACAAACAAAATGAGGGAATATACGACAAAGTTTCACATAGAGGACAATGATAATGTATTTAAATACTTACCAATTAGAGAAATAGGTCGACTGGCCTCTATTGCTAATCTTGCCAGTCCAGGATTACATATTCTTCAAACACTACCGATGACCATCCTGGAGCTTCTCCAGCACGACTGCTAGGGCCTGCGGTATCGCAGAGTTCTATGCTAGTTTTGTTTCTGTATTTTAAGTTTTGTTTTCCTTTGTATAAAAGAAGAAGAAGAGAGAAATAGTGAGAAAAATGAAGAACGATTTTCGTTGATGACTAAATGCCATATGCTGCCTGGTTCTTTATATACTCCTCTATTTAATTGTTTTATTGATTGAGTTAGTTGTTAAGGACGGGCTCTTTGTTTTTCCTTTTGTGACCTTTACACATTTGTTGTCTCAAATTTGGAATTGTATTATAAAGTTAGATTGTTTTGAAAATAGAGATATATTGAAATTAAAATGAAAGGTTAGACTTTATTAAAATTTGAGTTATATATTATAAATTTGGTCGGGTTGGTCGTGTAGGGCCCGAGCCCAGTCAAAATATCTCATGGGCTGGTCGGTCCATCCATCAATGATCAGCCTCTTACCCAATGGCCATGCTAAACCCAGGCCCGATCCATGCTCCCCTTAGCCCATCCGCATGTGAGAGACTCCCATGCACACGTAGAGACCTAAACCTAGTTGTTGCTCTATATATAAGGTATAATTCTACCGTAACAAAGGTACGCAATCATAACCTAGCCACTCTCTGCATTCAGCATCCTCACCTTCACAAAAAGACTAACTTGAGCGTCGGATGGGCTAATCGGGACACAACCCCCGACGTGCCTTCTTTGTTTTACAGGGGTCTCAACGTCGAAGTCAATACAGAAAGCAGTCAACTCATGGATCCAAATGGCAACGTTCAGTTCCGTCAGAATCAGGCGGAACCAAGAATGAATATAGTAAGGAATGAAAATGGATATAATCATTATAATTATGATGTTTGGTTAAGATGAAGGAATGATTACTATTACCATTGATTATGGTTGGTTTGTTAAAAATGTTAAGAAATAAAATTTTGTTAAAAATTTGTTTTATATCAAATTTTAAATATATTTTAAATAATTATTTTTAATTTATGCACTCTAATTACAATGACAGAATGTTTAAAATCAAGTATATTACAGGCTGTTTGAAACGCAATGAATTGAATTCATGAACGAATTGGATTCAATTACATTAATGAAATTGGAATTGAATTCAATTTACATTGTTTGGAACAAATCCAGTAATATTAGAATTGAATTCAATTACTCTGTTTGGAACAAATTCAGTAATATTAGAATTGAATTCAGTTTTTTTAATTTTAAAAATTATTGAAGTTTTTTAATTTTATTTTTACTATAAAATTACATTTTTGTTAAAATAATTAATGGTGAATTATGTGTTCACTAAAATGAATACACTCATGTATAAGAAAGAAAAATTATAAGTATTAAATAAAAAACTGTGTATAAAAATAAAATATTTTAGATTGCATTTTAAAGTAATTATCAAATAAGTAATTTAAATTAAATTGAGATAAATTAATTTTGTTAGTAGCTCTTTATTGATTTACATATGCTCATCCTATTCACTCATATGTGTTACTGTGCGTTGCTGTTGCTGGTGATGCGTGTTAGTGTTGCGTTAACTGATGATGCGTGGGAGAAGAGCAGCGTCTGGTGGTGGGTTGGTTGCTGTTGGGAGAATCACGCTTTCATCTGGTGTAGCGTTTGGGAGAAGAGCAACGTCTGGTGGTGAGTTGGTTGCTGTTGGGAGAATCACGCTTTCGTCTGGTGTAGCGTTTGGGAGAAGAGTGTTGTTGGAATGGTGGGAGAAGACGGGAGCAGTTGTTGGGGATGAATTCACGTTGGTTCAGCCAGATTCTGTTGAGGCTGGACGTTGCTGTTCAGATCCATAAGGTCTGTGAGTAAGGCCTCTGAAATACCTGCAAAACAGTAAAAGGCACACCGGGGGTTATCGCCGGGAGGTCTCTCCGATGCTTAAGTCAGTCGTTTGGTAAGGGTTTTAGTTGCCAAGAATAGAAAAAACTAGGGTTGCAGTATCGTACCTGTATCCTGGCTGAATAATACCTTATATATAGAACCACCGCTAGGTTTAGTTCTTCACGTAGGTCTTGGTGTTTGCATGGGAAACAATCTCTTACTACTGGGTCGTTGGTGTCTAGGCTTAAAATTGGGCCTCGTTTGGCCAACCCAACCATAAGCCCCCTACTCCTCGACTCTGATCACAGAGAAGGGTCGAAGGAGTACATGAGGATTGTGTGGCTCGTCGGTGTGGCCACTTGCTATAAGGTCGATTGGTCGGGCATCAATGCCCTATGTGCAACAGCTTCGATTAGGACACTAGACCGGTCGGTTAACTTGCATTGGGTCTAAGCGATCGATCGATTGGCGTGCTCCATACCAGGCCCATCGATTGGGCACTGACATCTTTTCTGGTAATTAAACCTAATTATTACTCGACGATACGTATCTTCTGGGTGTCGTTCAAAATTTGAAAATACACCTCTTTTTAACTGCCGCGCAGCTGTGATGCGTTGTCATACTTGTCCTTTCAACTGTCGCGCCGTTTCGAGTCTTTAGTAACCCTAATCTACCCTAGCTCAGATTTTGCAATGTGTTCGACTCTGACTCAGATTTTACCACGTGTCTAAAGCCGATTGGTGTTCCCTTTCAGCTGATGCTATAAATTTTGGAATCGACATTCTTCCTTCGCTTCTATCTCTGCATACCGGATTCTCCTGTCTTTACCTTCCTTACTCATCTCTTTGTGTTTCTTTACTTGCGGGCGCTAGGGTTTTACTTGCGTTGTCGTTCAAATCCTTAACTTCTGCCACTAAACTAGGTACGTCCTTTTTCTTCCCTTCATCCCGTAAATTTCCTTTTTGTAATCATGTCGTCAACCAGCCCTAGAGGGGAAGTTAGTCCTAGGGAGGAACACGCCGAAAGGGCCTTACAGGTTGGGCTGCTGGGGATAGCGGTAGAAATGGTGGAGGTGCCCAAGGCTAGTGGGAATGAGGCGCCTGAGGCAGAGTGAACTGAGGAAGTCGGGGTGAGTGCCCGGAAAGATGGGCTGATTGTCGAGAACCCGCCGGGTGACCCATCGACGATGACCGCGAAGGAGTTGAATCGATTGGTCATCAAGCATAACATCCCCACGACGTGGGGGCCTAGACTGGCCTCCAAGAATGAAAGATTTCATAACAGTCTGGGAGGGTATTTCGCTGTTTCGGACAGCTTTTTCACGGTCGGTGGTATGAAGCTGTCGTATGCCCCAGTTATTGACAAAGTGTGTCGCGCTTACCAACTGAGGTCGAGCCAAATTCCTCTGAATGGTTGGAGATTTATGAACGGTCTGGCCTTACTATGCCATCAGTTCGGGTGCCCCCCATCGGTCGGCATCCTGCGCCACTTCTTGAGAATAAACCAAAGCCCAAGTATCGGGGCCAGGATCCCTTCTCTCCAATACAGGGATGCGAGCTACCGCCCTGCTGGAACGGCCTCGAAAGTCCCATCTTGAAGGATGAAGTACTTCTTCGTGAGGCCTCCGGGGTCTTCTTTCGAATCCAGGCCATGGAGGTACCCGTTGGCCGAGCAGTGGAACGATCTTTCGAACGTGTTCCTTAGCAGGGAGGAGAAGGAGGCGGTCGATCAAATAAAAGCGCTCGGTCGGTATGACTTCGGTCGGCTCGTCATGGGGTATCACCGAGGGGCCTCAGCCGATTCGTTCTTGGTTTATCCCCCGCCCCGTATTAGCGGGCTAGAAGAAGAAACTACCCCTTCTGGTTGACCCTTCTTAATTTCATTATTTTCCGTGTTTGTAGGTATTGGTTTCATTTTCTAACTTGTTTCCATGTCTGTGCAGCCATGGTGAGAGTTAATGCCTTTTTCGGGT
>JANZLC010000009.1:23797728-23818205 GCA_026413385.1 Erythroxylum gracilipes
TAATAATAATAATAATAATAATAATAATAATAATAATAACAACAACAACAACAACAACAACAGCAACAACAACAACATAATTCAAAATTGTAAAATAAATATTGCAACAATTATCAAATAATCAATAAATTACATCTATTATTCTTATTATACTACAGGGGCATTTTCGTCATTAACACTATTTTCTGTTTTGTCCCCGGTAACCAAACATATTTTTGTACTCATGACGAAGACAATTATCTCTGTTCTGTCCACTGCAATCAAAAATCTCACCGTCTTCAATTCTTATCCTGTCCTGTTCAATCATGTCCTGTCACTATCTGCTTAAGACGTTAACCAAACCTGCTTAAGACATAGCTGCCGATATGGCAATATTAGAAGCGCCGCGTCAGATTTTGATCGGTCAAGTCAAAAACGTCTACTTTTAAAATCCAAACGCGCGACGCAAAGTCTCAAGCCGAACAGAAGCAAGCCATACTGGTTCTGTGGCTTTGCTTTAGCTTCTTCTAACTTAGAAGTCATGGAAGTCAACGTTAGTTGTTATCTCTAGAGTTACTTTTCTTTTGTATTAATCTCTTATTAACCCATTTTAATGCCTTTTCTTTTGTTTATCATATGGATTTCATTTTGCAGAGCCAGAGTGGTAACCGTAATTCATCGTCAAAACTTGTTCTGTATTCTTACTGGCAGAGTTCTTGTGCATGGCGCGTCCGTTTCGCTTTGATCGTCAAGGGTATTCTCATTTCTCACGGCTTCTTCAAAATTCGTGAAATTTGAGGAAATTAAAAAAAAAATGTAGTCGATTGTGTTCTCTGATTTTAAATGAATCTCGTTAGAATTAGTTCTCTGAATCGATTGTTGAAATTTCAGGGCTTTCGTACGAGTGCAAAGCAGTGGATCTTCTTAAAGGAGAGCAATTTTCTCCTGGTTAGTGTTCTTTCCACATAATTTATACTTTTTTTTTCCCTTGAGGGTTAATATATCTCTTGGGCCAAAGTACTCAATACTATATCAAGAAATAGAACATGTATGTGGTTACTTGGTCGGAGACTTCGAGGATAAAGGGGTTTTATATTCTGATTGAATCGCAGAGTTTGAACGTTTGAATCCTCTTCATTATGTTCCGGTGTTGGTGGATGGTGACGTGGTGATTTCCGATTCCTTCGCTATATTGTTGGTAAGAGTAGTCTTTGTTTTGTTCTTTACTTGCGTCAATGTTTCTCAGATTTTGACAGACGCTAATAGCTATACTAAATGGTTTTCTAGTACTTGGAAGAGAAGTATCCTGAAAAACCATTACTACCCAAAGATCCTCTGAAAAGAACTCGCAATCTTCAGGTGAGATGTTTCTTTTACTAGATCAAACTGTCAAGGAAAAATTTGCAGATTTTTTGTTGGGATCTCTTCTTTTATAAAAGTCTTAATTTATTTGAACCTTCTCTGAGCTTCAATCTAAACAAGTGTAAGTACCATGTGAAATCTTTGGTTTTTCCCTCTGTTGCTATCCCTATCCGATAGCTACAGTGTTTATGTGGATAGATACAGCTTAGGTTGGCTGTGTTTAAGGTTTCCAATCACCTGCAAAATTCATTGGATTGGAGCTCGACAAGTTCTTTGTACAGTTCCTTACTTCGAGAGCATATCTGGGATCGATTATTTGTCGCACTTCGGTTATACTTCCAGACAAGAATTTACAAGCTTTCAAGTTTTATTATGATCCTTTTCTTACAACTCAATGTACAATGATACAGGCTGCCAGTATTGTAAGCTCTAGCATACAACCTATTCAATTGTTGACATCGCTGGTAAGACTTGGTTCTTTTATATTAGTTTAAATTTACAATATTTACGGAGGCAACAACCAAGAGTTATTTAGTTATGTTATTGATGGAATCTCTATGTTTTCTATTCTTAATTTTCCAGAAATATTTGGATGAAAAACTAGGACCTGAGGAACGATTATTATGGGCAAAATCCTCAATAGAAAAAGGTTTCCTAGGTGACTCTTTTTCTCTTTTGTAAGATCTACATTATTATCTTTTTGATGGATTAGTCATTCATCTAAAGTATAGTCAGTGGTGCTTGCACAGTCTAGCCTAGTCACTAAATCCAATTTGCCTTCTACAATTACTGCATTTCATTTCAATTGGGAACATGCTATATTTCTCTTTGTTCTTGATGGGACTTTTATTCCTTTTGTGCAGCTCTTGAGAAGTTGTTGCAAGATTTTGCTGGAACATACGGCACTGGAGAAGAAGTTAACATGGTCTCTTCTGACTACTTTCTCTCTTGTTTCGTGGTTGTTTCTTCTAAATACTTTCTGTTTTTGCTATTTGAAAGTGATCCTAGACGATATATCTTTCACATTCTTGGAACGCCTCCTCCCCTCTAAGCTTCTTTCATTTTGTATCTGTTATATTAGCTCTCTGCACATAACATGGTATTTCAGACTTCGACAGACGAATTTATTTTAACCTCTTCAAATTCAAAATCACATTTTCAAAACAATCGAAATTCCGGGCACATTGGAGAACGTTTGTGATTATCAAGCCTAACTTATGCTGATCTTGCTCGAGATTATACAACCTTGAGTTTTTCTTTGCAGGTTGATGTGTTTTTGGGCCCACAAATTGCTGTTGCTGTGGAAAGGTGCCAAGTAGACATGGTACAGCGTTTCTTCTCTACTCTTTCCCAACTAGCTTAGAAACTGATGTCCATGTCAAAATCCTGCTTAGTTTCTTGCACTTCCTGCTTTGTGACAGTTGTTTTGTTGTAGAATTTAGTCCTGTTCATGGTCAACGAACTCGAACACATCCTAATTTTATCAAGCATAACTTTTAATTTGTGAAATTAAGCTTATCTTATGCAACAAAGCAGATGGCTCAAGTGGCTAAAGTTTCATTGCCAAGTAAGTGTAAAACCTTCCAATGTCTCACTGAAACTTCTGACCGATAGACTATGCGTAGACATTAGGGTGGTTCTTACTGATTCAGGGTTTTCGGGGTTGACGGTAATCTATTGGATTTCAATTTGGAGTCTGTTTAACGACATTCGTCTTTAACTATACTAGCCATTCCTGTCATGGTTGCTCGGAATGTTTCAGACATTTCTATACTTGCTAAGAGCAAGACTTTTGGTTATTATTCTGAACAACTGTTTTCTGATTGTTTCTGCAGACCAAATTTCCTACTCTGAATAGGTTATTTGAATCTTACAAGGCCCTGCCTGAGTTCATTGCTTCAACCCCAGAAAGACAACCTGATGCAGTGCACTGACTGTGACTTTCCTTACTATTGTCGTATTCTGTTTTAAGTTTGGTTTGAAGGCCAATTTGAGTTGATCATAACATTTGAGTATAATAAAAAAGGCTAATAATAATAATCAATTATAATTGATTAATTTGAATTGATTGTATTATTTAATTTAATTATATTTAACAAAAAAGTTTCTTTTAACTAATTTAACAAAATACAAATAAAATTAACGTTTTAATATTGATCACTTAATTGAAAATTTTAAAAGTTTTGAACATTAAATTAAAAATATCTTTAAAAGCAGAACACTTTAAAATTTGTTATCCCTAATATCACTATGTAATTGTTATCATAAAGCAATTATTTATCATATAAATTAATTTAATTTAAATAGCACAGAAAATGATCCTTTTATTTTGACGTGTGTGATATTTATTTTATTTTTATAATGATAAAATATAAAATTGCTATTTTGTATATTACTTACATTATATGTATAAACTAGTTTACAAATTATATATTATGACTCAATTATTTAATAAATTATGAGGATACATAATAATTTATAAATTATATATTTTAATAAATTATTTGATACTTACCAATTAAAAATTAAATGATAAGTTCAAATAAATTAATATTAATAAATTATAACACGTGTGTACATTCGTTTAGTTTTTTAATGATAGTCAAAATTACAATATCTTGGAAGCACACTTTCCTGATACTTTTTTATTACAACACTTCTTCCACCAATTGAAGGAGAACATACTCAATCTTTAGTATTGCATATTTGCATTCCACGTTTCTTTCAAATATGAAAGATAATATCCACTCCAATATTCGGCTGGATTTCATATGTAAATTATCCTTAAGCAAGGTTTTGAAAATCGGATCGACCAATTCGACCGATGACCAGTAGGTTATTTGGTCCGGTTCACTCTTAAAAATCGGCTCTTAATTGAATCAGTGAGAACCGATCAAAACCGATCAATTGACCGGTCAAACTGATCCGACCACTAGTTCAATACATTTTTTTATTTTTTTATTTTTTAATTATTTGGTATATTATTTGTATTTTTTATATTTATAATATTATATATAATTAAATACAATTATTACATAATTATGACGTTACCGGTAATCAGTAAAACCTCCGATTCGATGTCCGGTCCAGGTTTTAAAACTTTGTCCTTAACTTTTACTGTTGGTTGATGTGGAATTAAGCATATTTATTATAACTTTATCTTTTTTTCCTTAGAATAACAAGTAAATTATTATCAATTCATCACCCTAATGTTTTTCTTAAAACGACAAGTAAATAGTTAAGTATTTGCTCTATCAATTAAACAATTTTTTAAAATATTTTTAATTTTAATTTTTAAATAAAATTATTCATATGTAAAATTTATATATAAGATATTATTATATTCAATTCAAAATTTTATCAGTATTAAATTATAAATATATTTTTAAATGTAAATTATTGTTAATTTTTCACCCGAATTAAACATGTCTAGTGGTAGTTCACTAAATAACTTCTTACGGACGGAAAAGGATAACCTTAGGATTTGTTTGTTTTTATTTAGGTTTTAGTTTTCCGTTTTTTTCTAAATTTAATAAAAATGGTACGTTAATTTGAGTTTTTGGTTTTGTTTTTATTTTTATTTTTAGTTTTGATTTTGATTTTTTTTCTAGTTTTAAAAATTTATGAAAAATACAAAAAGTATATTTTTTGTTTGTTATTTTTGTTTTTCATAATCTGATCTACTATCAACTAAAAATATATTATTTTATTATTTAATACATTAATTATCAATAAGAAATATAAATAATTGAATTAAATATTATATTTAATTAATTAAAATTTTATAAATAAAAATTACAAATAATTTAATTTAATCTATTAATTTAATTTTTATTAAAATAAAATAACATATTAAATATTAATAAATTTACCTAAATTTAAAATGTATTCAAAATATATAAATTTCAAATAAAAATAAACATTAACTTTTAATATATTTATTTTAGTAACAGATTCAAAAAAATTTAATTTAAAAATTAATATTTAAATTTTATCTGATATGTAATTAATAATTATAATAAAAACAATCAAATAAGTTATTATTTTGTTTAAAAGAAAAAAAAATTTGAAAACTAAACTGCCCGATTTAAGTTTTTTTTTTTCTTGCCATGGGAGGAGTTGAATACTAAGTTTGATTAGTTACTAACAGTAATGGCAGGTTCGCCAATTACCTACTCGGGTAGCTCAGTTGGTTATTGGGAGGGCAAGTTGAGATCAAGGCCTCAGGTTTGAGTCCCGGCAACGGCATCGATATTGGGCCATCCTTCTGAGAAGCCGGCTAGGATTAGACCATAATTTACCTCCTCACAACTTTGTCGGGATATGGGGCACCTAGGATGGGAGATTCCACCTTTGAGATCAAGGTTCGCCGATTACCAAAAGTAGCAATCTGATTTTGCACGTCAAGGCATAGCTGCCAATATGGCAATATTAGAAGCTGCCACGTAAGATTTTGATTGGTGAAGTCAAAAGCATCTACTTTTAAAGTCCAACTCCAAACGCGAGACCCAAAGTCTCAAACCAAACAGAAGCGAGCGATACTGGTTCTGTGACTGTGCTTTAACTTCTTCTCAATCATGGAAGTTAAGATTAGTGGTTATCTTTAAGAGTTACCTTTGCTTTTGTATTAATCTCTTATTAATCCATTTTAATGGTTTTTCTTTTGTTTATCACATGGATTTCATTTTGCAGAGCGAGAGTGGTAACCGTAATTCATCGTCAAAACTTGTTCTGTATTCTTACTGGAAGAGTTCTTGTGCTTGGCGAGTCCGTCTCGCTTTGATCCTCAAGGGTATTCTCATTTATGACGGCTTCTTCAAAATTTGTAAAATTTGAGGATATTTTAATAAAATGTAGTCTATTGTGTTCTCTGATTTTAAATGAATCTCGTTAGAATTAGTTATCTGAATCGATTGTTGAATTTTCAGGGCTTTCTTACGAGTACAAAGCAGTGGATCTTCTTAACAAAGAGCAATTTTCTCCTGGTCAGTGTTCTGACCAAATAATTTATCGATACTTTTTTTTTTTTCTTGAGGGTTAATAGGTCTCTTGGGCCAAAGTACTCAATACTATACAAAGAAATAGAACATGTATGTGGTTACATGGTCGGAGACTCCGAGGATAAAGGGGTTTTATGTTCTCATTGAATCGCAGAGTTCGAACGTTTGAATCCAGTTCATTATGTTCCGGTGTTGGTGGATGGTGACGTGGTGGTTTCCGACTCCTTCGCTATATTGTTGGTAAGTAGTCTTTGTTCTTTTGTTCTTTACTAGTAACTATGTTTCTCAGATTTTGACGGAACCTAATCGCTATACTAAATGGTTTTCTAGTACTTGGAAGAGAAGTATCCTGAAAAACCATTACTACCCAAAGATCCTCAGAAAAGAGCTCTCAATCTTCAGGTGAGATGTTTCTTTTACTCTTTGCATCATTTATGATGTCTAGATCAAACTGTCAAGAAAATATTTGCAGATTTTAAACTTGAGACTTGCATTGTTTTGGGGTCTTTTTTTTCTTTTAATATAACTTAATTTATTTGAACCTTCTCCGAGCTTCAATCTAAACAAGTGTAAGTACCATGTGAAATCTTTGGTTTTTTTCCTCTGTTGCTGTCCCTATCCGATAGCTACAGCATTTATGTGGATAGATACAGCTTAGCTTGGCTGTGTTTAAGGTTTCCAATCACCTGCAAAATCCATTGGATTGTAGGTCAACAAGTTCTTTGTATAGTCCCTTACTTCGAAAGCTTAACTGGGATCGATTATTTGTCGCACTTCGGTTATACTTCCAGAAAAGAATTTACAAGCTTTCAAGTTTTACTATCATACTTTTCTTACAACACTAATGTACAATGATACAGGCTGCCAGTATTGTAGGCTCTAGCATACAGCCTCTTCAAATGTTGACAGTTATGGTAAGACTTGGTTCTTTTACAGTAGTTTGCATTTACAATATTTACGGAGGCAACAACCAAAAGTTAGTTATGTTATCGATGGATTCTCTATGTTTTCTATTCTTAATTTTCCAGAAATATTTGGATGAAAAACTAGGACCTGAGGAACCATTATTATGGGCAAAATCCTCAATAGAAAAAGGATTCCTAGGTAACTCTTTTTCTCTTTTGTAAGATCTACTTTATTATCTTTTTGATGGACTAGTCATTCATCTAAAGTATACTCAGTGGTGCTTGCATAGTCTAGTCTAGTCACTACCATATCCGATTTGCCTTCTACAATTACTGAATTTCATTTCAATTGGGAACATGCTACATTTCTCTTTGTTCTTGATGGGAGTTTTATTCCTTTTGTGCAGCTCTTGAGAAGTTGTTGCAAGATTTTGCTGGAACATATGGCACTGGAGAAGAAGTTAACATGGTCTCTTCTGACTACTTTCTCTCTTGTTTCGTGGTTGTTTCTTCTAAATACTTTCTGTTTCTACTATCTGAAAGTGATCCTCGACTATGCATCTCTCACATTCTTGGAACTACCCCTCCCCTCTAAGCCTCTTTCATTTTGTATCTGTTATGTTAGCTCTCTGCACATAACTTGGTATTTCAGACTTCGACAGATTAATTTATTTTAACCTGTTCAAATTTGAAATCATGTTTTCAAAACAATCGAAGTTCCGGGCACATTGGAGAATGTTTGTGATTATCAAGTCCCACCTATGCTGATCTTGCTCAAGTTTATACGACCTTGAGTTTTTCTTTGCAGGTTGATGTGTTTTTGGGCCCACAAATTGCCGTTGCTGTGGAAAGGTGGAAAGTAGACATGGTACAACGTTTCTTCTCTACTCTTTCCCATCTAGCTTAGAAACTGATGTCCATATCAAAATACTGCTTAGTTTCTTGCACTTCCTGCTTTGTGACAGTTGTTTTGTTGTAGAATTTAGTCCTGTTCATGGTCAATGAACTCGAACACATCCTAATTTTATCCAACATAACTTTTAATTTATGAAATTAAGCTTATCTTATGCAACAAAGCAGATGGCTCAAGTTGGTGAATCGGTTAAAATCAGGACTTAGTGACATAAGTGGCTAAGGTTTCATTGCCAAGTTTGTGTAAAACCTTACAATGTCTTACTGAAACTTCTGACCGATAGAATATGCGTAGACATTAGGGTGGTTCTTATTGATTCAGTGTTTTCGGGGTTGACGGGAATTTTTTGGATTTCAATTTGGAGTCTGTTTAACAACATTCGTCTTTAACTATACTAGCCATGCCTGTCATGGTTGCTCGGAATGTTTCAGACATTTCTGTACTTGCTAAGAGCAAGACTTTTGGTCATTATTTTGAACAACTGTTTTCTGATTGTTTCTGCAGACCAAATTTTGTACTCTGAATAGGTTATTTGAATCTTACAAGGCCCTGCCTGAGTTCATTGCTTCAACCCCAGAAAGACAACCTGATGCGGTGCACTGACTGTGACTTTCCCTACTATTACCCTATACTGTTTTAAGTTTGGTTTGGAGACCAATTTGTGTTGATCATATCATTTGAGTATTAAAAAAAAAAAACTAATACTAATAATCAATTATAATTAATTATTTTGAATTGGTTTTATTATTTAATTTTAAACTGTCGGCTTCAATTATAAAATATATAATTTATGGATGTATTTTAAATATTTGTTTTAATCATTATTTGAAGATAATAAGTGCGAGTTGATAGTTCTTCAATATAAAAAGTAAAAAAAAAAATAAACTTTACATTTTTCTTTAAAAATTCGAATAATCCATAAGCAGAGGAGCGAAGTAAGTTTGAATAAATTTTAAACGTTGGTTTATATATGTATATAAGCAGAGGCGCGAAGAAGTTTGAATGTACATTAAATGAACAGAAAGCAGATGGCCCGTTGGTTTCTCTCGAATCTTCTGGTGAAAGTTTCAGTTACTCTTCGTCTCTGCGATTCAGTTGTTGGAAACAAGATGAAGTACCTCTTCCTTTCTCTTCTATTTAGCATTTTCCCTCTCTCTTTCGATTTTTCAACTGCAGTCTGCTTGTTTCCCCGGGAATGTTGAGGTATGATTTCAATTTGCATTTTGTGTTCGTGACTTTCTTGGATTGAATTTGCATGACGACCTGTATTACTTCGCCTCTATTCTTTTCTTAAACAAATCTATTCTTCAGTTAATATTTTACTCCTACGAGCGGATCGGGGAAGTATCGTTGACAAAGATAATTGTTTGTATGTATATATTTATATTTTTATAGTGGAATGAATAGTATTCATTAGATGACGTAGTACAGAAATAAAACAGTTGAAATCAATTAATCTGCAAAACCTTTTGTTGAAGAACCCATTATTTAGCTTCTAATTCGTACGCACGCACCCGCACACGCCCGCGCACGCACAGACAGGCAGATATATGTATAAGAGGATTGATATTCGACATGTTATGAAAGTTTTGTCATAGATTGTATATCATAGGAGAAAATTGATACGCAAATCGCAATCGTTAATAGTTATTGTCAATAAATAAAGAGACTTTTATTTATTTTATTATTATTATTTTTTCTTAAACTCTTCTTTCTTAAAAGTATTGATCAAGTGTAGGTCACTATGTTTATATCTACTAAATAGCATGTGTCTTTGAGTTGATCGTGTGATTAAAAAGATGATTTATATTACCAATGCCAATAAAATCAGAGCTGTAGTGTCACCTCTGCATAAAGAATCGTAAATCGATGAATGCTTGCTCGGGCCATGAGTCAATGACTAGTTGTCCATTTGTCATATTCATATTTTTTATCTTAACGGCTACAAGATTTATAGGCATTATACAATGTCTTCCATTACGACATTGGATGGAATTATCCGATAAATATCGTGTTATTGTTCTTGTCGACATTATCCATGAAATCACGCATCATTGTTCATGTTGACCACATATAATCATTCATAAATTATGTTTTTCGAATAATTCACAATATCGTATAAAGTCATCGTATCATGACTTCAAACACAGCCTTCATATTTATTTATACCATCGTCACTCTACCATGTCAGCATAATTTATCTACGTTGATGGTGTGGTGAAAACATTTGTAGAACCATACGATTAGTCGTTGTAAGAATTTTTGTAGAACCGTTGTTATAACTGTTGCAGTGTAATGCTCCGATGGGGTCTTGCGGCATTATATCTACTGGTGATAGGTATTGATCTTTGGAATGCGTTTCACGGCCGCCGCATTAGTTCCGAATTTCTGTTCGTTTATGGCAAACAGAAGCGATTGACACTCACACTGGTAAGTACTAAGTACACTTAGGTGCATATAGAGGCCAGTCTCTTTGGATTGCCCTGGAAACATTTTAAACGAGCCGAAGAGTTCGATTGAGTACTCCACAATATCTCAGAAGCTTATTTGATTTTTTACTTACCTTGATAAAGTTATTAATATATTTTAGGATGCGTTAGATTAGACTCGATTCGTCTAGTCTGACTTAAAACTCTTTTGACCAAAATAACATTATTTAAAATTAATTTGAAACTCAATTAATTTTAATTTAATTCATTAATATCTTAAACTCGGAGCTAAATCCGTCCAATGTTCTGAATGCTACTAATAGGTACGACTTGCCGTCGTAAGTAAAGGAGCATTCGTACCATACGCTGCAAGTGTGTTCTCATTCATGCCTCTTTTTTTTATTACATCTGTTTTGATATTTTAGATATAGCTTTTATGTAAAAGTTTAAAAATAAATTAAAAGAATAATTTAAAAGTATTTATAATAGACTTAAGTGATTATCATTAAAATTTGTTTCTTGTATGATATTTCGGTAACAAATAGATTTAATATTTAAACAGTTCGAAAATAAATTTTATTTCTATGTATTTATCAACATAGAAAATTAAAAATCTTAATTTGGAAATCATTTGGATTAGCACTATTTTTAAAAATTCATATTATTTTAAATCATGATAGTAATATGACTTACAAAATAGAAATATAAATTAATTATAATTTTTATTAATAATGTTTTTTCATTTTCATTTCAAAATTTCATCTGATTTTTTAAGACTTGATATTATATTCCGATTGTGAATTTGTAATTTTTATTTAAACCCTTTATAATTTGCTCTTTATTTTTAACATAACTATCAAATAATTCATCATTTTAATTTTAAACCTTGTATAAAATTTGGTGTAAACTTTTTTAACGATATTAAACATTCTTGCCTCATGAGAATTAATTAATTTAAGAAAACACATTAATATATTAAAAATAAATTATATTAAAATTTAATAGTACCATAAAAATAAAATAGAAAAAAGATGACAGAACTAAAGCAATTTTGTTTTCATTTTCTATTATAAATAAGCAATTTATTTTTCAATTTTTATTACAAATCTCAAATAAGCAAAATTTATTTTTTTAAGAACATAAATAAAGACCAAAAACTATAATAAAGAATAGAACCAAACAACTCCTAAACTTTCAATTTTATTTATTATTATTTTGAAATATTATGCTTGTATGTCCCAACAAAATTTAATTTATATTTTATTTACAATGAACTAGTCATTTTAAACAATGAAATTATTATGTCAAAGTATGTGTTAAATAAATAAATAAATTTTTATTTAAAAAACAATGGACTTTCCAAAACCATGTTAAACTGTACATAATAAACATAATAAATATGTTTAAAATTGGAAAAAAGCATTCGATTATACGGTCAAATGAAATTTAACATGTCATAAATTTTTAAAAATATTTACATTCATTGTTAAGTTCAATATTATTTGTTCATAGCTTTAAAAATAATTGTCTTTCGTAAAGGATATTTAAAAATAAGATAAAATAATTATCAATAAATTAAATTATGTTTTATGTTAATTAAAATTCAGATTATGTGAAAATAAATTTACTCAAGGAGGGTTAAATAAATTTAAAAATAAGTTATAATATTTATCAATAAAATTCAGATAAATTCAAATGTTAATCAAATATGTAATTTGACTTAAAAATACAGAAAAAAGAGAATAATTTGCATTATTAAACATGTTTAGAAAATACAGTTAAAATAATTAAAAAACGTTTACCTTTTGATCATAACATTTACTAGTAATTAATATGGAGTAATTAAATACTAGAAATCAGATTGTCATAAAAACTCAACCATACATCAAACAAACCCTTAGCAATCAAATATTGTACTCATCTTCATCTAGGACTTGCAATATAACCAAACAAAATCTACGAAGCTGTGGGATGTAACAAAAAAGGTAAATAGCTAGCTATTAAGACTTCCGATACCATCAAATCTGCACAAGTATAAAACGTTTTTCTAAATCTGAAGTAGCTATTTTGATCAAAAGTGTAATGCACTTACTATATGGAAAAACTCATAAATAAACACTTATTGATGATGGTTTAATTAATGAAACACTACAAGCAAAATTTGAGAAGCAAATACGCGTCAATGCTAAGTTTCTCGTTAACCTTCTTGCATAAGATCACCCAACTCCCTAGACCAAATCTACTGCCCAAGGATCAGATAACTTCTAATTCCACATAAGATCAACCAAAACCTCCGGTTAGACATAAATGCATGGTAAGTCGATATTTCCTATTTGTCACCAGAAAGCTTCATATGACGCTTGCTCTATCTATGTTACTCGTTTGTAACTATCGAATTTACGCGAGTTGTGCAGCTCAAAAATTTGTGAAGTTTGTTCGAGGAAAAGCAAATCCAAAGCTAGTACCTGTTGGATATCAACGGTGAGATCCCATGCTTCTTTAGGCAGAATGGGGGGATGGAGCTGCCCACAACTTAACCTTCTTGTCAACACTGGCCGTGGCCAAAACTACAATTTGCTCACCACCTGTAAAACAACATATCATTCTATGTCAATCACTATTACTTAGGTGACCGAAACAGATAGGGAATGAAAAACAGCCATACGGGTAAAATCCGTTTTAACTGGAATACGGTCAGGTTCAGAATTAAATTTATCGGGCTTCAAGCTGGATTTGGCAGACTGGCCCAACTCAAAACAATTGACAAAGTCAACTTTTTGTTGAATGGGTGAAACAAGAAAAGCTAACGAAATGAAATAATTTTGTTGAATGGGTATGAAAAAGCCCAACCAGGCTTTTTGGGCCAACCCAACTTCAATCAAATTTCAGGCTGTCCATAGACCAATAAAAAGGGCCGCACCAGGCCTGGACCTCAATGGGATATACATAGCTCTCTAAATTGGGTTAGCCAGCACAAACTGATGGGTTTCTTTGGCTGGCTTTACATGCATTTAGAAGGGATATTAGATTGACTTCCGTCACAGGCTAGACTAGTCCAAGATTAAATAGATATGTAGATGACTACATATGATAGAAAAAGAGTGAAGAAATTACCCATTGGTATAGGCTTGGGTCCCCATGCAATCCAGGTTATGTCACCTGCACCAAGAGTTTGCGTTAAACAATCCTAATAAAAGAAATAACCCTGTGTCAAATAAACATTATGCAAATAGATTATGGAGCCATCGAAGAATCATTAATGCTATATTAAGCACACAATTAAATCACATCAGGTCAACACAAGCTCAAGATAATTATTTTTATACTCTATCAAGTTAACATGATGGTACAGTTTCTTTTTTCCTAAAATGAGGCCTTTAATCATCATGCCAAGCCTAAATCACACACAGGCTTCACCTTAGTCACGAACATAATACGAGCAGACAAGCGTGAACAAAACTAAGATAACTCAACACAAAGAAACAGTACCATCATGGGCTTTCTCAGCAGTATCCAAAACTTTCCCAGTTTCAACGCATAGCCACTGTATTGTTGAACCGTGGGTTGTAGCCAAAATCTTTCCATCAGGGGATAGGCTCAGGCGATCATAATGAAGAGTAGTGCCACTTGAATCATGGAGAGGAATTGGAAATACCTTTAAAGACTTTGGATCCTCGTCAAGATGGTAGCGAACTGGACAAGAATTTATTAAAAGAACAAAACTTGGTCATAATCACACAGTTAGAAACACATGAAACTATGTAACAAAGTGTCATCTTGTGAACGTACCATTTATGTTCCAAATTCTTATTGAACCATCTTTGGATGCAGTGATAATTTGCTCCGAGTTTGGAGTAAAGCATAACCAACTCACTGCACTCTGAACAATAACGTAACTTGAGAAGTGAGAAAGACTAGGGCTATCTCATATTGATTGCATATTTCTCAACTCAGAATCACAACTATTTGAAATAGTATACACTTTACAGTGTGCACAAAATAGATAGGTGAATAAGGAGGAACAGAATGGCGATTAATAACTAAAGACTTGGTTGTGTTACCTTGTGGCCTTTAAGCTGCATCACTTTTGGAACTTCCTTCACTGAACCATCCTTTGAATAAACAATCTCCCAAACCTATCAAGCATTAAAGAAAAAGAACATTGAGTCATTAATCAACTAGATCATTACAGCTAGGGGTTATCTGACATTCTGCACAAACAATATCAACGAATCAATTAGGGATGATATCAGCTGCAATATAAATGAGGTTAAAATGAATTTCTGGGGAAAAAAGTTATAGCAGACAACCTCATACAACCACAAACAAAAGAAGGGAATTTGTGAAGAAATATGTAGGAAAAAGCTGGAATAGAAAGTGTTCGTGTATAAAGTGCCATACAATGTACCCACTATTAAAAAGGAATTGATTCATAAATGAGTAATAATATAGTATCTTCCAAGTACAAAAACAAAACAGGCATTGGTACTTACCTTCACATCTGCAGTAAACGCTGCAGCTGCAATGAAACGTCCATTCGGGGATATGGCAGCCATGGTATTTTTCAATTGATTTGTGTCAGCATTCCCCACATTCTTCCCAGTTCTTCCGTGCCAAAGTTTGATATCAGTACCTGAAGTCATATTATAAAAGTAAACACCAAACCAACATTGCTCTTTGAAATCAAGTATTAGGGATGATTAAAAACAATGAGAGTAAATCATGTCCCTTCAATCACTTTTATCAAGAATCAGATTTTGAATAAGATTTGCAATTTAGGAGTCAACGATGAAATACTAAACAAAAGAATTGTGACAAGGAATTACGACAATGCTTTCAGTTCTAGAAAGTAGACCATGACTGCCACTGACATCCACACTGCCAGTAAGAATAACCTCTATAGTCAGTTTGTTAGTGATAATCTGGCAAAACAAAAGTATAAAGTTCAGTAAAATAGTCCAAATCACTTAAAAACATATTCCAAAATGTGTTACTATAAAAATTAGACCAAGTCAGACATCTAGATTCCAGAAACAGTTCACATATATGAATTAACACGGGTAAGGGCTCTAAATCACATTCATCAGAAAGGGTTCAATCAGCAATTAACAGGGCGTACCTTCTGAACAAGAGGCAACAATCGTACTGCCATCAGCATTACCATAAGTCGCAGCAGTTCCAACTAACGTGATAACAGCCCTAGAATCGTGAATCTTGTGATGTTCCCATTTTATTTCTGGAAGAGGTAGTTTCGTTTGCTGCTTAGAATCATTAGCAGGTTTTGCATTCTCTTCTCCATACATATACAAAGAGGAACCAGACATGGAATGAGAAGCAACTATTACAGAAGTGGCATCATCAGCAAACGTGACTGCTACAGGTTGACCACCAGCCGGCAAGTTAATTCTCAAAAACCTGCAGAAAAAAAAAGCGAAAACAACACTAGAAGTTCGAGAACAACATAGCATTATACAAAGAACTATATCAGCTGAAAGAGCATAAGGTTCGTACTTGAAGCTCTTACTTGAAGCATCATCCAACTTAAATACCCTAACGACTCCATCACCACAAGCTGTTCAAAAAACAAAAGAGAAAAACGTAAGGTTAACTCTGGCAGGGGAAAATGATCTTATTATAATTGAACTCAGATCTAAATAAAAAGCATTCAGGGTAAAGAACGAGAATGCACACCTGTTGCCAAACTCCGTCCATCGTATGAAAAACATAGGCCTGTTACAGCGTCTCCGTGACCTTTTAGAGTGTTCAAGTCCAAAGGATGATGTCGCTTGTTTTGATCCTTCAATTCACAAACATCGCAATCAACATACGTTAAATCCATAGCTCAGAACCATAATTGACTCACAACTCTCCAATTTCCACTCACACAATTTGACTTTATAAACTCAAATTTCCTCATATTTTCATCTAAACAAAAAGAGTTCATAAACATCCAAATTAAAACAAACAAAAAAGAACTACTATAATCTCACAGCAGACAAACAGTGAATTACAGATCGCGAGTACCTTATCGGAAGCATGAGAGTGAGGTTTGGAGTGAGACTTCTTTGGTTGAGTAGGTTTTGTAGGCTTCTTAGTATCCGAATGGACCTCCGGCTTGGTGATGGATCCGACTTCTGATTTTCTCTTGAGAAAATAGCTTCTGAAGAAAACAAGAGCGATTAGAGCTCCAAGAAGCACCGAAACAGTCGCGATCGGTAAAATCGGATCCATATCTCGATCGATGAAGGTTGAAAGCCTAGGGCTTTTCGAAGACTCTAGAGTGAGAAATGGATATGACTACAAATGGCAGGTCTGTTCTAGGCGTGAGCTTCTACTTTTGGCCTCTTTATGTTAAAAGTTTAAAAAAGTGCCAAACCTATCCCCTCAGATCCTCTCAGTTTTGAGTTTTGATTGCTAATTATTTGAATACATATATTTTTCTCTGTTAGATTTTTATTTGTTGCGTAAATAAAAAGAAAGTAAAAAACTGTATTTTAAATTTACGATAAAATATAAAATCAAATTACTAATTAAATATTTTTAAAATATTCAAAACAAACTTAAATATATAAAAAACTTAACATAATTAATTCTCATCAATTAAATATTAATATTAGTATATTTTTATTTTTAAAATAAAAAATTAACCTTACTGTCACATTATAACTATTATAAGTAGAAGTACAACCTATTAACTGAATTGTATAATAATGAGTTCTTTTATTAGGAGGGAGACTTATTATCTAAAATATGTAATAGATTTTACTGTATAGTTTAATTTTTGGTTAATTTCATATATATATATATAATAGTGTAACTTATTTTTATTTAAAATACACAAAATAAGAATTAATCTTGTTAAATTTTTTATCATTTTATAGTGTATTCTAAAAGTTTTGGAAAGTTAAATTTTAATTTAATTACTTTAAAATATTGGCCAGTTAGTTACCAATGAGTTATCTTTTTAGTTGATTTGTTATTTTCAACTATTTGACTCGTCAAATAACTACTACGGTTTTTGGAAAGTAACAGATTTATCGGCTGATTTAAGACAAATAATCAAAAATAAAAATGCTCCTTTATAGGAACATTTTTTTACCAGCGGCCAAACTTTTAAATATCAAAAGTCGATTGTACCCTTTAAATTCTATTGCTAAGTTGCATAAAATTTTGCTGTTTAAATTGTATTTTTGATTGTAATTAAGTACCACACGCATTATATTTTTGTTAGTTCTAATATACAACAATTTCTGGTAAGTAGGACAGCCTAGTTGAGATTCTTAGATACTTACGTTTTAGAAACAGTGGTTGTTCTTATAATTGTTTTATGCAGTTATAGGTTAAAAATAATATGTTAACCTTAAACGAAAATTAAAATAGAAAGAGTTGCATAAATTTCTCATAGATGATGAAATAGTACAGGTGAACATGACTTTTCTAAAATCTAAATTCTTATAAGAATATTCAACAAAATACTAAGATATATAATATTCATACATTTGTAATTTTTTTTAAATCATGTCCTCATAAGTTATTTTACACATAAACAACTAATTTTACTAAACATCTCTAACAAATGACTAATGTAATCTGCTAGTTAAATCAGCTGATATAATAAGCTATTAGCTAATAGTTAATTCTATAAGATAACAACTAATACACTTTGCTCCGTAAAACAGACCATTATAATTAAGTTGCATTTTAAGTTGAAAAAGCACCTTTTAATAGTTTTCAAAAAATTTGCTCCGTAAACTCTGAGATTGATGTTAACGGGAGACAATCTAAGGGCAATGAGGAGTTAGAAATTCTATTTTTTAGAAAAGGAAAAAAGAAACTAATAACCTGAAACTGATGAGATCAAATCTTTACAAACATTTTAATTTTCCCGCAAGATTTTGTTAGACTAGAGGCAATTTGTGCTTATCTAAACTAGTTGTTCCAGGCTACGCAGAGGTGTGTATGATGCCGTTCAAGTCACCTCTTGGACCGGATACATTTTTCCAGGGTTGACCTTAGGTCAGTACTTCAAATTAAAAAAAAAAAAGATGTCCAAATAAATAAAAGTTTTATGCTAAACTTAGAGAATTAATGACAATATTTTCAAAAAAATTTTGCGATATGTTCTATTCAATACTGGATATGGATCAACCCTTCTTAAAAATACAAATAACCTCTATTTTTTCAAATTTAAAGAATCGTCTAACATAACACCTAATAAGAATGTTAATGGGCTAACTCATAAGTTGGTCTCGTTAAATTTTTAAAAGTATTTTTTAAAATTAAATATATAAAATATTTTTTTAATTGAGTTCGCATCTAAATTACTCAAGTTTAAGTCTGCTTAAGACCTAAATTTTTTAGACAAAATGTTGTTATTTTGCTTTAAAAATTGGGTTCGAACTAATATAAACCTAATTTAACCCTTGAGTTAGATTATTAAAAATACTTGAATTTAAATCTATAAGTCAACCCATTGTCATGTCTAACAACTAATAAGTTACAATCGTATTATACTGTAATAGGGCATAGGAGATTTGAATTCATGAAAAAATGTGAAAGATATTTAACTAACATGACGGAATCTCAACATTTTATTATTAAAATTCAACTTCTTCTCGAGTAAATTTTATAATAGTTATCTTTTTCAGTGTATATTAATAAATTGTTCAATATATATAATAATTTATAAAATACGTATATGATTAAATAATAAACTTGAGCTAGCTAAGTTCTAAATTGCGGTATCAAGTTCTCAGTAAATTGCTGCTTATATTAACACTCAAATCTTCAATTTCTTAATTCGAGAACGTACGGAGGTGGCTGGACCTCGACTTCGCAAGGCTGGGAGGATGGGTACGTGGAAAAAGGTTTTGAATTTTTTTTTTTTTGTTACAACTGACAAACAAACAGGAAAAGTTAACGAGAAAACGCTACACCCTGCGCATTAGCGCGCAAGTAGTGAGAAAGACCAGAGGAGGGTGTAAGCCAGACACGCTCGGAACGGGAGCTACTCGAACCCATCTTAGCTAAAAAATTCACGCACTGATTACCTTCGCGAAATACATGAGCGATGGTGAAGAGAGGAGCCCTGGCTAGATAAGAACGGATATCATGAATGAGGTGAGCCAGGGGATGAAAGAATAGACTGTCATCAGAAAGGGTGAGACAGCGCAATGCTTCCTTGGAGTCGGACTCAATCTGAAGGCCGACCCATGAGTAATTACTTGCAAATGCAAGCCCATACCGAAGAGCCAGGAGTTCCGCTAACATGATGGTAGTGATCCCGACCCTACAGGAGAATCCCGCTATCCAAAGACCTCTACTATCCCGAAGCAAGCCGCCGATCCCGGCGTGGCCTGGGGGCCAACGAACGCTGCCATCAACATTGAGTTTGATTAAAACTAATATTTTAAGAATCGAACTATTTAAATTAATTAAAATTTTTAAAGTTTAAAATGTTTAATATATTAGGGGGTGGTTGTTTCGTACGGGAGAATAGTAATAAGAATGATAACGAATATAATTAAAAATAATAATAGATATTCTCATTATAATTATGATAATTGGTTAAGAGGAAGGAATGATTACTATTACCATTACCATTGATAGTGGTTGGTTTATAAAAAATATTAAGAAATAAAAATATTATATTTTAATTAATTATTTACAATTAATTAATTAATTAATTATATTTTAATTAATTACAATATAATAATTAAATAATAATAATATTGTAATTAATTATATTGTCATTAATTAATTACAATATTTTAACTAATTAATGAATTATATTTTAATTAATTATAATATAATATAATATAATATAATTAATAATATAATTATAATTAATTATATTGTAATTAATTAATTAACTACAATATTTTAATTA
>JANZLC010000009.1:23818305-23829133 GCA_026413385.1 Erythroxylum gracilipes
ACTACAATATTTTAATTAATGTAGTTATTTTAATTAATAAATGAATTATATTTTAATTAATTATAATATAACATAATTAATTAATAATAATAATGTAATTAATTATAATGTAATTAATTAACTAATAATAATATTGTACTTAATTATATTGTAATTAATTAATTACAATATTTTAATTAATGATTAAATTATATTTTAATTAATTACTATTACAAAAATTAAAAAAAAGAGTCACTATTAAGGAATGAGTTTCATTCCTCTACTAAATTCCTCTACTAAATGGAGGGTATGGAAGATTTCCCAAAAGTTAGATATCAAATTATTGCCCCTATAATGATAATCAATAATCAATCACTCACTTTTCATTCCTTACCCGTTAACTCGTTCCCAAACTCATCAACCAAGTACCCTTTAAATAGTAATAAAATTAGTTAAAATTAAATATAATTAAAAAAGACTATTTTTATTTATTGAAAAATTTAAATTTTAATTAAAAAGTTGAATTTTAAATAAAATTTAATTAATTTATACAATTAATTATTTATAAAATTAACTAATTAATTAACAAATTTATCGAATTTTAACTATAAGAGTTATTAAAACAAATCGTAAAATTAATTTAAAATTCTTGAGATTGGATAAGTTAAAATTTTTAATTATTAAATAAAAGATTTAATACTGAATGTCAAAAGTAGAGAACTTCTACCTATGAATAAATGGCGAATTTACATGCATGCATACTTTTTTTGCAATTTCTCCTATAAATGACGTGTTTTGCGAGGGTAAGACAACTCCAGATGGATATTGCGCATACTTTTAAGCTCAAAAAACGGTGACATGATGTCGATGGTGAATAAGTAAAAGCAAGCCTTAAAAATATGAGGATGGTTACTTCACTTAACATCCCTTTCTCACACTTTTATTATTATTATTATTATTTTTCACCATTTTGAGTTCTGCTAATTGTCGAGGCAGTCATCAGACAAAGTGTACAATAGCACTGCAATCATAAGTCGTACAATTTGCTCTACGCCAATCAGTGATTTTCCATTTCAGCCCCATTAGGAAATGCGGGGTCCGGGTTATACATTACCTTCTCCAAGCACTGTATTGTTTGAAAAGAAGTGAAGAACATCACGTGAATTGACAGTTGCTATTTGTGGCTGGTCTCCAGTGTAAGTATGTATATACCTTGAAAAAGGCAAAAAAGGGATGGTCAAATTTTCGTGTATGGTAGCTGCTAAAAGTGCTTGTGCGCAACAGAAGTCTCAAGAGACGCACCTGCAAGTGGTGATTAAAAGCAAAAATTCCACATATGTATCATCTCAACGCGCATCCATTGAGGTATCTGACAGCAGCTTCAGTTTCTGCCATGTTCAAAAGATCAATGAACGACCAGAACCACAAATCAAGAGTTTATACCGTAGATTATTTATGCTCATTGATATTTCTACGTTTCGAAGTGGTAAAGAGAAGAGGACAAGATGGAACCGTGATAGACATAAAATATGGTAGCACTGATAGGATTGAGATCATAAAAGCTTGGATTCGAACTAGATGAGTATTCAATGTTTACAATGCTATTTCTTGGGAAGTACATATCCAGTAAAGAAATTTTCATCATAAGCGTAAGGCATACCGTTATGTATTGTGGAGGATCGTCCAAACTAGAACAGCCTAGCACAACTTCCCTCCTCAGTTTTGTTGTGAGCTTGTGGCAAACTCGCAGCTGACAACGGTGTCAAGAAAGAGCCACAGTGAATATCTAACTTCCAGGTGAAATGAGATATGTATTCCAAAATGAGAAGTTCCTAAAACAGTTTACCTCGGATCGAGTTGCACCCCCAATGACAAATACGAAAATGCGTCGTCCCATTTTCCTAAGATCTAATGTTGCTTCTTTCAGAACTGAATCACTGCAAAAAGCAGTTGGTAGATTATAAAAGATATTCAAGCAAGAAGGAACTTAGTAATGTGATGTACATTTGCTTTTGCAGAATTCAATTGAGCTCGGTTTATCAGTCTACCACTAAAAAAAATGACAATATGCTGCTGGAAAAGTAAATGATTAAATGTGACCGCTGAGGATTGAAGTAGATGAATGGTAGTCATCGACATATGGCTAATCATGCACAACTACGGATACCAACAAGTCCAGGTTGTGCGTACCTTGAATAGCCATCATCGGAATGACGAGGTCGAGCCCAATTTGCAGTCCTCCTAGACCTCATTGAATGTGGAGTTTTCTTTTCCGGTGCAGCAGGAGCTTGATTTGTCCGTCCTGTTCCTCTCTTAGTGGGCTCTGGGACAGGTGGACTCGGCTCGTTCATACATATATACTCATTCTTTGGCAATGCACCTTTACTGAGATTTTCAATAAGCTCCTGACAGAGAAATAAAGTAGCCTAAAATTAGTCTTTGGATAATTCTCACTAAAATAAGTGAGTCTTCCATTTGTCAATAAATAAAATCTACCATGTAGCATAATGAATTTTGAAGGCCAAGAGTAAATTTGCCAAGAGAGTACGTCAAGAACAAGGTTACAAAATAAGATAAATTTAGTGGTAAGGTATCAATATGAATTTCCTGATATGTATATGTAATCTAGGATGTGACAAGCATTTCCCCTCTTCAATTCTCTCAATCTGCATCTTAAATTTTATAGCTTTTATTGTTTACTAGATATACACGAAGCTTTGCATATTCTATGCAGAAAGAAATATTTTATGATTTCTTTTAAGTAATTTGGTGATGATTCCTTATCATTATGAAACTAAAGATAGAACCTTATGAGCAGTCCTAAAGCAAGATTAATACCTCTAACACAGGATAGAAGCGAAATAGTTGCCAAGTTTCTTCCTCATCAGTTCGATCCTTTCTTGCTGCCTGATTTTTCTGATAATCAAAAGAAACATAGATCAAACTGTTAGACAAGATTCAAAAGCTACATTTTGTTCGTGCAAACACGTTGTAGATAGGAAACAAACGTTGCAAATTTATGTGCATACCTTCTTATTGTTATCAAACTTGAGAGAGAAACTGCTGACTGGCTTCTTGGTTTCGGATAACCCCGAAAGCAGTTTCATATTATTCACAACTTTCATATCCTGATCTGTCAACTTGGCCAACTGATTAAAAGGAGAATAAAACCATCAGAAAAGTCTTAACTAAAATTGATCGTTTGGCAAAGGACATAAAATTCACATTGGTTCTTGGACTAAAATGAGAGTGAAGGACAAAATGTCCTATAAATAGAAGCAAGTGCCAACCCCGTCTCGCATTAAGTTTGGTCACAGCGAGAAGCACAAGGTAAAAAGGACCAATTATTATAGCAAGCACATACATAAATCAACAAAACACTTTTTTTCCTTGATTGTATTATCATTTTTAACAATTATTTTCCAATGAATTTCTCTAGTTTTCAGGAATCCTATTAAGAAAATATATTTAGTAATTATTAGTCATCGTTTTGTGTATGATTTTTTCATACACACGAATCATTTCGTCATACATCAGTTCTCATATTTGAATAGACTATTTACCTGCATTAGCTTTACACCTTTGTCACCTTCAAATTTCTCAGGATATACAAAGGCATAAATCATCAATAACCGAAGTTTATTTTCTGGAGTTGAATCCTGCATGGAGAAAAGGTTCTTTTGATAAAATACTGAGCATAGAACATCAATCATGTATGTTTTGTCCACTTGAATTCCATGACTTATCACCTGATGTGTTCTTAAAAAATTGATGACATCCTTTGCTCCAGCATCCCCAAAAACAAGATCTTGCTCTAGTTGTCCAAGATCTCTAAGTTTCATCTCTCTGATAAGACTATTTATTTTTCCAGCAATCTGTGTAGAAAAATAAGCAAATAACGCAGGCAAAACTCGTGAAGTATAATTGTGCACCAATAGAATAGACCATCTCTATAAAGCTTGAACCTCTGAACCACTAGTTCTTCACAAATTTAGGATCACAGTTTTACGTTTTAGCGCTATAGCAACTTCAATCCATTATAACTCCTGTTCACATTAAATGTTTGATACTTCTTATTTAACACCCCAAATCCCCTGTCCATTTTACCCTGTACCAATTCTGTCCAAGTAGATTTTAGCCATCCACTTATGTGGAACTTCCATAAGTCAAAAGAAAGTTGACATTCTCCCGCCTGATTGTGGAGAGGTTCTCGTGGTTAAATAAGCAAATTAAATTCCCATGTCATTTCTTAGCGAACACACTAATTAAAATTCACATGCATGAATCCATGTAAATGTAAAGCTGTTGACCTTGAAAAATAAAACATGACAAGATAGAGAAGAATCGCACCTCAACATGGAGAGAGAGCTTCTCAACTGTTTCGTTGTATTTTGGCAATGCTTGAACAATTTTCTGTAGCTCTCTAGTTGATATTTCGTTACCATCTCTGCATTAATTCAAAATTCAGCAACGGGTAAGGAAGTGAACCCGGTTTCTTGAGATCCCGCTCCTTTATTCTATTAACAATTTAAAAGTCGAATCTGCAACGTAAGTGACGCATATCTTTACATGTAATTGTGATGGTACTAAAACCACAGACGACATAGATGGATTGATAAGCTGAGTTCTGACAGAAAACTTCTAGGTAGCCTTGGTACTGTCATTCCAGACAATGTTCAAACATTGTGAACCATGAAAGTGATGTCATCTATCGTAATTAGTAGAATCTTGTGTAGAAATGCCCCCTTATTCACTTTGTAACCTTGGATTTCTAGTTCGCAAATGAGGCCAAGTTCAGGCATGGAACTGTCAATAATTCGCCTTCATAAGGGAAATTGCATCTTGTACCTAACTCATGCTTTTATATTGAAACAAAATCCAAAAAATATGGCGATTGAAAATGTGAAAAACAAATGGCATGAACCAGACAAACCTGAAAATTTTAAATGCACTAAATCCTTGAGATAGCTTAATTATAAGCAGATATGACATGTCATTACGCAACTCAACATCAAATGGATAAAAAAGTTACAAATGTCCAAACCTTTCAGCC
This sequence comes from Erythroxylum gracilipes, assembly GCA_026413385.1. Classification (NCBI taxonomy): domain Eukaryota; kingdom Viridiplantae; phylum Streptophyta; class Magnoliopsida; order Malpighiales; family Erythroxylaceae; genus Erythroxylum; species Erythroxylum gracilipes. The sequence goes on from JANZLC010000009.1 coordinate 23,823,338, forward strand.
TGTTGCATCTGTGCAGCTTTGTTCTTTGATGTGAAGTTGGTAAACTTGTCGTGCAAGCGTTCACTAGCCTGATATTTTCAATTGGTTGAAACCTATTTCACAATGTTTGTTCAGATAAAGCGATAGAAAAAGAAGAAAAACTCAACATACATCAGCTATATGTGCATGGCGAAGCTCAAGCCAAACTGGATCGTTGTCTTCCAAAAGGACCTCTTTCATTTCAGGTGGACCACCTGATTTATTAGGAACCTAAACACATATTTTAGGACAGATGCATCACATAAAGATGGATTAAAATCCCTTGGAACCCTCTCAATGAAAAGTAAAACTAAAAAAGATACCTCAAGCACATATTTGTTTCCTTCCATATCTAGCAAATCGTGGCACATAGCATCGTAAGTCCATTCATGTATAACTGGAGCAATCTGGACGTGAAGATTCATGATATGCAACAGAATTAAAACCATCGACCATAAACAAGAATACTTGTTAAAGGAACGTTATTTTGCAACCTGATCCATAGATCTATCTAGGATGAGCAAGTCGCATGTTTCTTTCTGTGGGAAATTTGGAATAGATTTGTATTTTGAAATGCAATCCCATACAGCACCAGCAAGCTTTTCAGGAACTAAATCACGAACTGTTGCTGTTGATGCATCTTGCACCTTTGGAGCACGATACCGCACGACGGGTAACTCCTGAAAACGAAACTTTTCCTATAAATGAAAAATAGAGTACAAATGAACTTTGATTGACTCCCCTAACATCATGTGGAATGTGTCAAATATTTGTGGTCTGAAAATAATGCACACCGAGATCAAGGTTTATGATGATAAACAAAGGCCATGCCAACCAGTCTGTAGAGAGTACTAGAGTAGTTGATCAATGACTAGTTCTTTAGATAAGGCAACCAGAAAGTAAGCAATAAAATGTTGCTCACATCTAAGCAACTTAAGAAAATTTAATGATCATGAAAGCTCTGACATAACACCCAGTGAACAGAGAAACAACTTCGGATACAATTTCCATAACTGAGCTCAAGCAGCGCAGATAAACATGTATGTTCTCCAAAATAAATTTAAAATCACTGATTTTCAAGATAATGATTGATAAATTCCCAAAAGAGTTTATGCTTCTCCTTAAGTAAATTTCTGACCTTCAGTGAAGCAAATACCGTAGCAATTCGAGTCGCCATCACATTCAGACAAGCATCAAACCTACGAGAATTCTCGGCATTGACACCATACAGCTCTTCCAGTGCTCCTTCATGATCAGTAATAAAAGCCTGCGTTAAAGGGATCTCAGTGGACGAATCCAGTGTTACTTATTCACATTCTGTAATTGTTATATAAGAGACGTGAACACAAAGGGCAGGGAATGGTTTTCAGCACATGTAAATGTATCCATGTGAAACAAAACTTGGGAATATATATATTCATGACGTTTAAAGATTATCAGCTGGAAGTCAAAAAGCAGTCAAACAGAGGCATACTTCTAACTATGAATAATTTTGAAGTCCCATCATAAAAAATTGAAAATGTAACTAGATAGAGTTCCAAGTTTTTCTAAAGCAAGAAAAGATCTAAATAGATTTAAACTAAGAATTAACAATATTGTTTGAACTTTGTAATTTTGAAGAACAATAAACTACTGTGCTTTTTTTTTTGAAGAATAACAAATAATATTTCTATTGCCAAAAGATGTAAAAATTAGAAGTCAATACAATGCTTCAAGAAGCCAACAAGCTCCAGATCGCATTAGTACTATACGTATTCTTTTACTACATAAAAAAAATAGCGAATGATGATATTATCTATCAGAAAACAAATACAAGTTACATAACCAGGAAAATATTTCAAACTGGCACAAGGGCACACGTGCTAAAGTCGCTTTCGTAAAACAAAGCTATACATGTACATACCTGACTATCTATCGGGAAATATTCCATATTCATCTGCAAGATACCAAAGGCAAAATAATAGGATTAGGAAAAAAAAAGAAAAGAAAAAGAAGGTTAAACATCACAAGCATGCAACATTATACATATCACCAATTAACCAAAAAAGAGGGAGAATCTAGACCTCTCTCAAGGCACCAATGCGGGGAACGACACTTGTATCACCCTTGATGTGATTAATCAAGCCCGCGGGGACAGGTGAGCTAAAAAAAACGAAAGCTCTAAAGAAAGGGAAAACAATTCAGATAAAATAATTAGAGGTCAGCTAAAATGAGTCTGAACATATAGATTAAAATCACTGAACCGAAAAATGAAATAGTATCTTGGACTTACTTCTTGTATAAAGGCTCCCTTCCAGACATATCGGACAAGAGCATTACGATACTGCATGCTAGTAAAAAGTAGAGTTAAACGGGATAATACCTTCCCAGAAGGTGTGTCAGCAATCAGCATTGAATACGATGAAAACTACAAGCAACTTCAAGAAAGCAGAATTTAGACAGTTCGTGTTGAATTCCGCAATGCAAGAAATCAAACAAAACGTATTTCAAAGGAGCTGGAGTTGCATAGACATGTTAGCAGTGCAAACCAACTCCATTATAAAACTTAACAATCCTATTAATTCCGTCAAAAATTATATCAAAAGGAAACTAGAATGGTTTCAGCTACTAGTTGGAACAGAAAGAAATTCCTTTTTGCCTGAATGTGCCACAATGGCAGAAACTCGAATCAGCTATTGGCCCGAAAACCATTCGTTGTCATACAAGACTAAAAATATAATTGAAATTAATCAACAAGCACATCAACAGTATCGATCTATTTGCATTTTCTGTCAAACATAAGAATCAAAGTTTGCTTTTAACAGCGAGGAAAAATTACTTCTCTTTTGAAGGCTGAATAAAATATACAGCATCCATGGAAGGCAGTGGTTCCCTTCTCTTGAATAGCTCTTCCACCACTACAGTAAAATACCGTATTTATCAAATTCTATTAGCTAAATTCATCAAACAAAAACTACATGGCATTAAATAACGAACAATCAAGATACGCTTGAGTGCTTGAAGAACTTCTACTATTAGAAGTCTGGTTAAAGACAAGTGCAAGGAAGCCCGCTAGTAAATCCTCAACGGAGAAATAAACGCATGAGAATTATTTGACTAAAAATGCTTCTCATAAGTAACTTTATTGATATTGTCGATTGAGAGCATAAGTGGTCAATAAAGCCTAATACAATAGTACGACCGAATTCCTAACCGACCCACTTGGCTTGCACCATTCAAGCGTCCTTATCAGGAGAAAAACTTAAACTGAGAATAAATCTAATTGTGATAGGATTCTTACATGAGACTCCTTGATCTGTGATGTCTGCCATTTTACAAGAGTGGGACATTACTTTTACTGTAACTTTATCCATGATGAGTACCTGTGCAGAGCAAACTTAATGAACAATTTCATGTCTACAGTTTTGGAATAGCATTACAATATCTGTTCAGTTAGCAATATACGAAATAAAATGGTAAATCAAACAGATAGACAGATAGAACTGCAATGAAATGAAGAATGAGACACTTTATTTAAGAAAAGAAGACTGATTAATTTAACAACATCTTGACGTTGCCAAGCAGATCCGCTAAATCTAGTAAGAAAAGTGCATATATAAGATAAAGAAAGAAAGATTCCATTCATTCTTGTTCGTATGTAGCTTTTCTAAAAAGCCACAGACAAAACATATAAAATTGGAAAATGTGAACAAACCAGGAAAAAATATAGGATGAGTAATATTCATTAAAATAAGCATCAGACTCCTATTACATCAAATGTACCTTCCACGTTGATCTTGAATCCCCCGACTTCGTTGATCCTAGCATTTCATTTAACAATCCTGAAATAAACCTCGGGAAAATCCATCAACGAGAGGAAAGGATAACATGCGAGTGTTATTTTAAAGTAAAACAAATCAAAATCGCGTAGTTTACTCCAAAAGTATCATCAAGCTCTCAGAAATTCAAATTAAAGTAATTCCGAAATCTTGATCAGTTCTTTGAGAACTCGTCGGAAACTTACGGTCGCGGCTGATCTGGCGAAAGAATTTGTGCTCTCCTCCGCCGCCGTGCGACGACGATTCAGAGTCCGACAACGACATTGTGAAGAACACTCGCTAGATCGATGAGAAACCAACAGAAAGTTCTATGGAGTGGTACAGAACAATGGGAAGAGAGGAAAGAAAAATAGAATAATAGAAGAGTGTGGAGAGAAAGAAGGAATGAGAGTGAGAAGAGGCCGTTAAGTGCGTGGGAGGTCATGTGTAGTGGAACAGGAAATTCGCGCGTTGAAATATTCTTTTCCACGTTATTGTTCTTCCCAAAAAAATTCCTATTTCCTACTTAATTTAGTTCCTAATTGCATAAAAGATTGTGCTTACGTTCACCAAAAATGAAGTAAAAGGATTTTTATTTTATAATTAATAATTTAAATTTTAAAATTGAGCTAACAAATTAAAAATATCAATTTTTAAATCTTTTATTTTTAATATTATTTTAATTAAATATTTAAATTAAAAATTATATAATTTAGTTCAAAAGATCATCTTTATTAATATTTTATTAATATGTCTAATGTAATATTAAGAAGGGTTACATGACTTTTGGAAAACGGAGTAACACGACTCTGGCCACATCATCCACATGCACCATAGACATGTTGGTAAGAGAAAAACACTGCTCCTCCTCACCTAAAACAAACAAAACCTTCCAAATTTTGGTTTAGTGAGTAATTAAGAAGTTCACAAAACACATTATTCATATAGTTAGTGGATCATAATAGAAACTGGTGCACATGTAATACCCGAATGCAATGTTTTAAATTGCAGATTAAGGTAATTATGAATGATACATCTACAATTACGATAAATTATAATTGAGAGAAAGTTAAAAAATTATCTGACTGACAAATTTTAAATAATAATAAAGTAATATTAATAATATTTGTGAGTTAATCAAATATCACAAATGTAATAATTCAAACATAACATTTAAACTTAAATTAAGAGAACTTAACGTTCCGTGAACGAATTCGGAGAAAAAGATAAATGAAACATTCAACACAATGCTTGTTTTTGTGACTTACCGAATAACATAGCCAGAGAAGTGTGTATAGAGCCAGGAACTTTGGGACATAGGAAGGGACCGATCACGAACGTAGGGAATATGATCACAAGGTCCAACTTATGTTCGTCTGCAAACTCAAGAGCTGTCCTATCAGTTAGAGTCTTGGAGACAAAGTAGGAAGCTCCAAATGTCATCTTAGCTCTAACGTACTCCACGAGCCTATCAGTTAGAGTCTTGGAGACAAAGTAAGAAGCTCCAAATGTCATCTTAGCTCTAACGTACTCCACGTCAGTCCAGTAAGTTTCGTCCATTAGCTCCACGTCTTTGTCATTAAACACAGGCACAAAATAATGGAAAGAAGCGATCTATTCCCAGAGGTGTACACAACCCGTTTCACAGTCTCGGCTTTCAAGCATGCCTTTAATATGCCTGACGTCCCATTTATTGCTCTTTTCTTTTTTTTTTGGAAAAAAAATATTGCTCCTTTCTTAAAATTTAAATTATTATATTTTGTTTATTTTTTTAGTAGTCAGAAAAATAAAAATTTTCTTAATTTAAGAAAAGTAACAATACTTTGCTTATATTTTAAATCCCAACACTCCTTTAATATTTATATTACTTTTCTCATGAATTTAATTTAAAAAATACGCTAACCAATTTAATCCTTCCTTCTCTTTCAACTCTACGACAACTATTTTATAAAACCCTGTCACCAAAAATAATAATAATAAG
>JANZLC010000009.1:23857038-23867849 GCA_026413385.1 Erythroxylum gracilipes
TTTTTAGTTAACACTTTTGGGCCTGTAATAACTTTGAATTTCTGTTTCTGACAGTATGATGTGATGTATTGTAAGCATTGTTTGAGATGTTGTGTGTGAACTAGTCTGATTTGATTGTATTGTCTTAGGTGGCATCCACATATCCTCCCAGGGGGGTATTTGGGTGTTACAATGGCAATTACAGGATCCGACTATTGTCTCCATACTCGTCTCTTGTTAAATTATCGACTCTGATATCATTTGTTGGAAAAGATACTAGATAAATTTAGTGTAAGCCGAATAAATTTATCAATTATAGTACATTTACCCAACAAATATTAATCGAGTAACCATGTAGGGGAATCCTCATGATCAGCCATGACACTGCAAAACCTTTACCTCTCGTAATGCACACTGTACCTTGTTCACCTTCCATTTATGTAGCTTATCTTTATCTCTGCCTCTTTTTCTCTTCTAATTTCTAAGCAAGATATATAGAGCGTAGTAACTTACCTTAGATCCTTCACTTTCTTTAAAAAACACACCCCGCCTCGGCTAGTGCAATGTAAGAGTCAATAGTAGTCTGACAGTCTTGGCCCGGCCCGAGTTTAGCCTGGATTGACAAAGTCATGGGCTTTGATGCAGCTTCGGCCCGAACCCAACTCGTGGATTGATCGGAATGTGCAAAATGACGTCATTTTGTCAAAGTTATTTTAGAAAAAGTGTAGACGGCTCGGGCCGACCCAACTCGTCCAATGGCCCGTCAAGCCACGGGCAAACCAGCCTATCAGTTAGACCAGGTCGGGCTAGGCGTGGCCCATTGCCATCCTTAATCTAAGGAAGTCTTTTAACTACTTAACCTTTGAGTCAGAAGGATATTTAGTAGGATTGTTTATTGTTATCGCCTTTATAATCATTTATAAATAATTTTTTAAATGTTTTCATATTAACAAATAATTTATAATATATAATTATATAAATAACAATAATTATAACAACTATTGTTTTCAATTGTTGTCAAAATCTTTTTATTATTATCAAAAATATGCTCTTTATTAATTAAGAATATGTTAGACAAAAAAATCTATTTCGAAAGGAAAAAGAAGGAATTGAAACAATAATAAGTTAATTAGATGAGTTGTATATCACAACTAAAGAGTTAATTCAAATAGTTAAAGAAGTCAGTATTCTGCTGTAACTTATACCAAAGATTGTGTATATATACAACTTAAGTGAACTAAATGAAGTAGAGAGCCTTTCACAATTTTTTTCAGTCTCTCATCCTTCCTTCTGCACTCTCAAAAGTTCAAACATTGTATCAGAGCCACATGATTTTGCGGTTTCAAGGATAGCTTAATCTATAACAAAGCTACCTGTTATACTTGTTCAGAGTCCTCATGTCAAATCAGAACTCATCCCCGTCACAAATTTCATCACCAATGGAAAACCCAAACTATTTGTACTTCATTCATCCATCACATAATCACAACATGCTAATTACGTCTCCAGAACTCACTACACTAACCTATGTTATGTGGAGCAGATCATTTATTCTAGATATTTCAATCTAAAACAAGAATGGTGGCATTGATGGTACGATTTCTAAACCAGATGTCAATGATCCACTTTACAATGCATAAATTTGATGGATCAATTTAATAATTTCCTGGTTACTGAAATCTATAAGTCAATCTATAGCTTAGACAATATTTTACATAGATTCAGTTGATAGAATACGGGAATTACTTAAAAAAAAGCTTTGTTCAACCTTATGATAATCGAATATGCAAATTGTAATATGATCTATCCATGTTAAATCAAGGGAACAAATATGCTAATGCATATTATACAGAACTAACCATGATTCTTGAAAAACTTAGATACTATAGACCTTACCCTCACTACTTGTGTGAAAGTTGCAATCCACAATGTTTTCAACATTATATGGTTTAATAATTGAAGGATGTTATTTTTAAGTTCCTGAATTGATTAAATGAATCATTCTCTCATTAGCTTTCATAAGTCTTTTCCTATCTTAGAAGAGGCATATAATATAGTGATGAGAGATGAGTCTAAAAGATTAATACAAGGTCTATCCATGTTAAATCAAGGGAACAAATATGCTAATGCATATTATACGGAACTAACCATGATCTTGAAAAACTTAGGTACTATAGACCTTACCCTCACTACTTGTGTGAAAGTTGCAATCCACAATGTTTTCAACATTATGTGGATTAATAATTGAAGGATGTTATTTTTAAGTTCCTGAATTGATTAAATGAATCATACTCTCATTAGCCTTCACAAGTCTTTTCCTACTTTAGAAGAGGCATATAATATAGTGATGAGAGATGAGTCTAAAAGATTAATACAAGGTCTATCTCAACCTTAGATTCAATGAATCATCCGCTTTAGCATCTCTTGGAGAACAAAATAAGAAAGGGAAATCAAAATACATTAAGATTTTTTCCTGATAATATAACATCATGCCCTATGTCATTCTTACAAGATAATCTTACTTCACCAACTAAGTCACCTCATATTCAATCATCAACTCAACCCACTAGCACTCCACAACCTTTCACACGATCAACAAGACACTCAAAACTTTCAAAATACATTGATATATATCAACATATCCTAAAGAAAAATTCTTCATCTACAACGCAACATCCTATCTCCAATTTTCTCTGAACATCTAATGTCTCCAAGAGATACAATTTTTTTGTATCTACATTTTCAACTTTATAGGAACCCACTCATTATCATTAGGCTATGTAAGTGAAACAATGGAGGAAGGCCAAAACTGAAGAGCTACATGCTTTGGAAGATAATGATATATAGGAAGTGGCATGCCTTCCACTTGGACAACATATAATTGGATGTAAATAGGTATATAAGACCAAGCTAAATTCAAATGAGACAATACAAAAATTCAAAGCAAGACTTGTAGCAAAAGGGTTCAACAAAAAGCTAGTTTTGATTATCACGAAACCTTTAGTCCAGTGGTTAAGCTAACTACTGTGAGATTATTCTTTACTTGGGGTGCAAAACATGATTGCAAACTGGAGCAACTTGACAGTAACAATGTTTTCCTAAATGGTGATTTACATGAAGATGTATACATGGAATTACATCAGGATTATAAAGTGAAGGGGGAATTATGGAAAAATCGATCATCTATTATACTAGTATAAAAAAATCACTTTGTGGACTTAAGTAGGCTCCTAAATAATGGAACTCCAAGTTCACTAAAGCCCTCCTTGGGTTGGGTTCTCTCAGTCCAAGTCAGATTATTCCTTATTCACTAAAGCTTCTTTGTCTGATGGTTTGATACTTTGATATCACTACTGGTTTATGTAGAAGATATTCTGATTGGATTTAAAACACAGGAAGGGATTGATAAAGTACTCAACTTTATGAGTAAAAAGTTTAGACTTAGAAACTTAGGATAACCTAAGTTATTCCTTGGAGTTGAAATTCTAAGGTCAAAAAAAGGATTAGTTCTATGTTTGAGGAAATATACATTAGACCTTATGGAGCAATGTGATTGTTAGGTGCAAAACTGGGTCCAATTCCTATTGAACCAAGTCATGGACTAAGATAAATGGAAGAAAATTTTCTTCATGATGCAACAACCTATAGAAGACTTGTTAGGAAGCTGATATGCCTCATCTTTATAAGACCTTAACTCAATTGTTTAGTTCATATTCTATCACAATTCATGAGTAAGCATTCAAGGTACATTGGCAAGCAACTTCGAAAGTAGTCAGATATTTGAAGCCCAAATTAGGAAATTATGTTGAACACTGAGAAAGATACACACCTAGAATGTTACACAGACAATGATTGGGGAATATGTCCAAATACTAGTACTATAAGATATATATCTGGCTTTTGTTTGTTGTATGGAGGACCTATGATTAGTTGGAAAGGCAAAAAGCAATTCGTAACGGCTTGAAGCTCAACTGAAGTTAAGTACAAAGTTATGACTCTTACTTCTTGTGAACTTTTTTGGATAAAAAATTTACTTGAAGATTTCAGGCTGAAGTATAAAGGAGAAATTGTGATGTATTGTGATAATCAATCTGTTCTCTAAATCTAAAAAAATCCTATGCATTGTGAGAGGACAAAACACTTTGAGATTGATTGTTATTTTATTAGGGAGAAAAGGATGAAGGAGGGACTATGAAAATAGAATATGTGCCAACTAAACTGCAAATTGTATACATTTACACAAAAGCACTTAAATCATCTTAGCTCAAATTTCTAATTGCCAAGATGAATATGATCACATTCATGCTAATCTTGAGGGGAAGTGTGAGAAGGAAAATGAAAATCTATTTCTGGAAGAAAAAGAAGGAATTGAAGAATAAGTTATTTAGATGAGTTTATGTAACAAATAAAGATTTAGTTCAATTAGTTAAAGAAGTCAATATTTTGTTGTAACTTATAACAAACACTCTATATATATATATATACAACTTGGTGAAATGAATGAAGCAAAGAGCCTTTCACAATTTTATTCAATCTCTCATTCTTCCTTCTGTACTCTTAAAAGTTGAGACAGAGTAAAACTACGTATTTTTAAAACCTTTAAAGTTGCATGAACAAATTTTTTTATTAGGACGTTGTTGTCGTTATTATTATTTTATTAAAAATATATAATTTACTATAAAATTAAATTATTGTGGGCAATTTTTAATTATAATTTGTTTGTTTAAATAATTTATTTATTTATTTATTATAAGTCATCAAAAGTTTATAGAATTAACTGTAAATTAAAATTATTGTGCTCAATTTGCAAGCAATAACTTTAATGCTATACTCTTTAATTAATAATTGTTTGATTCACTTGATATAATCTACTAATTTGTTTAATTATTTAGTAAAATAAATATAAAAATATAATCTACATATTATTATATATGTATATATATAATTTATTTAATAGAGATCTAAACTATATATGCTTCTTTAATAATAGTAATAAATAGTAGTAATAATAATAATAAATTTGACAAATTATTTTTAAAATAATGTTACACTAACATAAGATGTTCTTCGTTACATTGTATCTTCTTGGTGCATATCTAGACTTAACATTTGCTTTGATTAGTTAAATATGGACTAAAAAGGAATTCAAATTCCTTATCGAAAATAAGAAATTTTTATTCGTGGATCAAAGCATTAACTTTCGAGATTGCCCTTTCAGGTTCAGCAAATAAATTGCAGTAGATACAGTTGTGCATGGACGACAGATAATGGTCATGACTCATGACCGCTACGGTCCAAGTAAGAAAGTATAAAATCAAAGATAACCGTTTTCCTTACAACATTGTATTGCTTCATCAACCATTTCATCAAGCCTATATTTATAACTGAATCCACTTTTCAGTAACTTCTCTGACGAGAGTTCAGCCGCTTTAAAGCCTTTTATATCCTTTAAAGATCTGCCAAGCAAACAAATATTATCAGTTAAAGAATATAAATTGCTTTTTAAATAATTTTTAAGAAAATTAAAAATAATAATATTATATTATAATTTAATTTTTTAAAATAGTACTAATAATATCTTATATACTAGTTAAATTGTTTTATAATTTTTCATATATGGGTCATTAATTTATACAACTAGATAATTTATACCAAAAATATTTTTACAAACATTAGATAAATGTAATATTTTATAAAATATAAATAAACATATTTTTTTATCTCTATTATCATTTTTAGACTCTATAAGCAGTGCAATGAGTATTATTAATAAAAATATAATAATAATATTTTATTTTTTAAAAGTTTCATTAAATGTTTTTGCTAAACATTAAAGAGTAAATTACACATTTAATCACATTAATATATACTATTAATTTCAAAATTTATAAGAAGAAGGTCCAAAAATCACTCACTCCACTGTTGGTATTGGGAACTCGGGGTACTTGGCAGAGAGGAGCTTGGCCAACTCCTGATTAGTCACGAAGTGGGAAGAACAATTATACCTCCCTTTTGCTTCAGGATGCTCAAAGAGGAAGATATGTGCTCTGGCCACATCATCCACATGCACCATAGACATGTTGAGAAGAGAAGCAACCAGCTCCTTCTCACCTAAAACAAAACAAACCAATCTGGGTCAGCTTTCAAATTTTGGTTTAGTGGGTAATAAAGAAGCTCACAAGCACACTGTTCATCAGAATACAAACTGGTGCACATGTAATATCTTTTACAACTTAAACATGCTCAAATCGGAGAGAAAAACATCTGAAACATTCAACAAAAAGCTTTTTTAGGCACTTACCCCATAGCATAGCCAGTGAAAGGCGTACAGAGAGAGGGACTTAGGGACATATGAAGGGGCCAACCACCCCCGTAGGGATTATCGTCACAACGTCCAACTTATGTTCCTGGGCAAACTCAAGAGCTATCTTCTCAGTTAGGGTCTTGGAGATGAAGTAAGAAGCTCCAGATTTCATCTTAGCTCTAACGTAATCCACGTCAGTCCAGTAAGTTTCGTCCATTAGGTCCACATCTTCGCCGTTGAAGAAAACAGCTGTGGCACTAGAAGTGTACACAACTCGTTTCACAGTCTGGGCTTTCAAGCATGCTTTTAATATGCCTAACATACCATCAGCCGCTCTTTTGGTAAAAACTTCCTCAGGTTCTTTGTTTTCGAAATCCACTGCTGGAGTTGCTACGTGGAAAACGCCGACGCAACCCTTGATAGCCTCATCGAAACTTTCAGGGTCTCCAAGATCTGCCTCAAAAATGCTGAGCTTCTTGGACCCTCCCGGTAAGCTTGTCAGGAAGTTCAAGTCTCTTTTGTGGTCTGGTCGTAACAAATAGGATTTTTAAAAAACATATATCTTATATTTTGCTTAATAAAAAAGCTGTTTCTTTCATTATATTATAAGCTTTTTTTGAAAAAGTGAATATGATATTAGTTTAGAACGTGAGTCTATCATAAGTTAAAATCAAAAGCTTCCCTCTCTTATTCCATGTCAACCCAACCACACTGAACAAGTTAAACTTACGATTTTTGGCACTTCTATGTTAGTTTCATCAAGTTATGAGCTGCTCCATCACTTCGATTTGACTCAAAAACACTATGAAAGAAAAGTTATCGAAACTTCACCTGGGTCGGGTCTAATGGTGGTATGAACCGAGTAACCGTGTTCAAGAAGCCTCATGATCAGCCATGACGCTACGAATCCTGTACCTCCTGTAACGCACACCGTGCCTTTTTCACCTTCCATGTGGACCATGTCTGTATTTTATATCCTCCTCTCTTTGTGTCTTCTAAGCAAAGATGGAGAGCAGACGCGGTAAGTTGATATGTTAAGGGGTTCTTATCTTTGTACTAAATATATAATCTGTTGTAACTCTATTTTTGTCTCAAAATAAAACCTATTTAATTATAAATAAACTCAAAATAATGTGAAAACAAGTTGAAACAAGTGGTACTTGAGCAATTTGAGTTGCCTTTCTCTTCTTCAATGTGTTGTACAATGTCACCTAACCTAAGGGTTGACCGAAAAGAAATAATAATTATTCCTCCTCAAAAGTCAAAAGTCAAAAAAGTTAGACATTTTGAATATTTTCGCCAAATTTGAAATTTGAAGTCTTGAGGGGAAGGATAGTTTGAAATTTCCTGGTCCTTGACCAGGAAGTTGTTTCAAGTGGTTTTTTTGGTTTAGTTTCTTGTGTGGTGTCAAGGGTTCTTTTGTTAATCCAATTAAAATTGCCAACGGGATTGAGATGTCTAACTGTAAAATGTCTTTTTGCGAGGCAAATCAGTGTGTCGACATATTAGCAACTTTTACAAGGTTATTAAGTTCGGGCTGTACCTACTACAGGAGCCACCGGAATTTATCAAGTGGCGTGTTAATCATTCAAATCATTTATGTTTGGTCCGACTCCCACCTAATCAAGCCTCCGTAGATAAAGCGGCGAGATAAAGTGGGCGTTACAGTCTTCAAGAATCCATGCATTGGTTGTTAATGGAAATATAAATCTTTCTAAAATGTCTTTTTTCTGTTAAGAAAATTATTGGATGCATAAACAAATAATATGCCACGGTACTTCAAAATGAATAATTTGATCCCAAATGAAAAGAGGAGCAGTTGAACATTGAATCAATTTTTAAATTTTGTTCTATTGAAATTTAAAATTTTTAATAATATCATTTCTTTTTAACATAAATAACAAAAAATAAAATTATACAATTAAACAAATCTCAAAATGTTTACCACTATAATTTCAAGGAGCCAGACCAATGCCAGTTAAGACGGAGTTCAGATCATCTGTTTAGTTTTATGGTGTCTTATTATGTTTCATAAATCTTAGCCATTTATTTATGTGAACTTCGTGTGAGTCCTGTATAAATAAACGTGAGACCCACGTAAATAAATGACTAAAATTTATTAGACAAAATAAAACACCATAAAATTAAACAAAAGATATTATCTCGCTTAAAGGAGACCTAGTGTTCCAAGCTACCGCAATTGTAGACTATAGAGGCTTGTTAGGTTAGCTCGCCTTGGAATTGGAAATATATCCTCTAAGAAAGAAATAGGGAATATATTTCCACGTCGATGCTATCGAGGATTGTATCCTCTAAGAAAGAATTGTAAATATATTGTAGACTATCGAGGCTTGTTACTTTTTCAATTTAACCTAAGTCAACGGATTAGATCGGACGAACTTCAAATTTAATTTTTTTACAAAACTTTATAAAGTAAGACATTTCAAATTTAATTTCTTACAATCTTGATCGCTGACGGTATCACCTTAAACAACTAATCTTTAAAAGGAAAAAATCGTCCGTTCTTATAAATAGATTTGTATCTTATTTTGATTGGGGACGGATCTTCTATTTTTTATCCTGTCCCTTACTCTATTTTATTAAATCTCAATCATCTATTTATATGACTCTCATATAAATAGATAGCTGAAATTCAGAGTACCAAACAAAATAAAGGTCAAAAGATTTTGACATATTTTGACCAGTCCACTTTCATCGTTTTTTTTTCTCTTTTCTAATTATTTAATGAATGAAAAAAGTTGGAATAGGTAGAAATCCATCGAGTCAAAGTTGAAACTTTCCTTGGACCACTATTAACATGACATTGAAGAAGAGAAAGGCCCCCTAAATTTTTCAATAAATACAAATTATTTATTAATAAATAATTTAACATATATAAAATAATTAAATTTATAAATAATGATAATTATAAGGGTCATTTCAAAACTATATAATTGATTTTTAAGAGCCATTAAAATTTATATAATTAACTTTAAATTAAAATTACTGTGCACAAATTTTTGAAGTAATAAAAATCAAGAGTCTCTAATGTTTATATTCTTAAATTAACAATCAGTTTAATAGAAATTTGATAAAGTTTGAATAATTTAATTAGAATATATTAAAACATATAAATTATAAATTATTATATAAAAAATATTTAATAGATATCTAAATATATTTATTCAACTTCGACTTATTCTAAAGTTGCTGATTATAATTAGAAGATGTTTAAAATGAATAGACAACCGGCCGATCTCTCATCCTTTCTAACCAACGGTTCAATCAATAATATTTAGTGTGTTTTCTATTTCATAGCTTTCTTCTAAGTTTTTTTTTTCTAAAAATTTGATTCTTAAATAATGTAATTATAATAATACAAAAAGACAAGTATATTTTACACTTATCTCTTTAAAAGATGATATGTATCAAAAAGACTTAAACTATAGATTCCGATTAATTTTTTGATAATCTTTACAAAAAAAAAATGCTCTTCATTATATTATAACCTTTTTTTTTAGAAAAAGTGAATATGACATTAGTCTAGAATGGGTATCTTTAATTTTTTCATTTAAGATAAAATTGAAACAATCTCTCTTTTTAATTTTTTGAATTACGAGTTTATTATAAAATTTTAAATGCATTTTAAAAACTTTCTTTTAAAATTTAATCAAAATAACTATAATATATATAATCATGCCATTTAATATTTTTACTTATCAATTTAATTTAATTTTAATTTTAAATCAAACTATTAACTAATATAGATCAAATTTAAGAATTAAATTAATTTACTAATAATGTTTAATTTAATGTTTACTAATATAAATATTATAGATTCTTGATGCGCATAATAATTTTAATATAAAGTTAATTATATAAAATTTTGATGGCTCTTAAAAATCAATTATATAGTTTTTAAATGACTTTTATAATTATCATTATTTATATAATTTAAATTATTTATTAATAAATAATTTTATTTATTGAAAAATTTAGGTAACCTTTTTCTTCTTTAATGTCATGTCAATAGTAGTCTAAGGAAAATTTCTGGAATTTGAGTGGCCTTGCTCTTCTTCAATGTCTTGTCAATAGTGGTCCAAGACAATTTCACCTAACGTAAGCGTTGATGCAAAAGTAAAAATAATTATTCCTCCTCAAAAGTAAAAAAGTGATACATGTTGAATATTTTCACCAACTCACTTTAAAAAATGGAGTTGCTGTCAATTCATGCTCTTTACTGCACTTCTTACATTCTTGGTCGAGGCAGCATCCCCTCAATCTCTAAAAGGGAAATATCGTCCGTTCCTATAAAAGGGCAAAATCGTCCGTTCCTAATAAAGAGCTGTTTCTAAGGTTTTTTTTTAGAAAAAGTGAATATGATATTAGTATTTGACCGACGCATCAATTGTGTGAATGGGGATTTTTGTATTTGATAAAGGGAATCAAGAAAAGCAAGAGGAGCAAGTATGAGGCACTCCTAAGCAAGTTTATAAGCAAGGAAATCAAGGTGGGTTTCATGTTTATA
>JANZLC010000009.1:23900346-23915770 GCA_026413385.1 Erythroxylum gracilipes
GATGGAAGATGTTACCAAACTCAGTGATATTCCAGTGGTGGAGTTTGTCCGCAAAGTTGTGGAGCGCACCACTAAAATTCGAGGAGGGCGGGACCCAGTTTTCTGCTACCACTTGGGAGAAAGAATCGTGAGTAAGCCAAGCAGACTGGAATCTGAAAGGCCGGCGTGAGGAAGAGTGGGGGTCAGGGGCTTGGAACCTAATAAGGAGAGGCCGGTGGTCTGACTTGAGAAAAGGCAAATGGGAAACCCGGGAATTCGGATAAGCTGAAAACCACGCAGGAGAACCGAAAACCCGATCGAGTCGGGCTCGGATTGTGCCCCTCTTCCAAGTGAATCGCGGACCGGAAAAACCAAGATCCTGGAGGTTACACTGAACCATACAATCGCGGAAGTGCGGATTAATAATGGGTTGGGATTGGGAACCCCCACGTTTATCGACACTTTCCAGCTTTGCATTAAAATCTCCGCCCATAAGCCAGGGGAAGATGATATGCGGAGCAAGGTTGGTCAGATAATGCCAAAGATACTTTTGAAGAGCGTAAGTGGGGCTCGCGTAAATGGCAGTGAATTCGAAAATCTGGTGGTCCCACTGTACACGAGTATGAATAAATTGACGGTGCGCTAAACGGATGCTAACGTCTACATTCTCCTGCCAGAGCAGCCATATCCCGCCTGAGTAACCCGTAGCCTCGACCCGGAAGGATTTGTGAAAGCCCAAGGACTGAATAACACGCTGAGCGCGGTCGCCGCTAATACGAGGCTCAACTAAGACCACTAATCGGGGCTTATGAAGACGGAGATAATTCCGCAGAATAGGCCTGAAGGTCCGACCTCCAGCCCCTTGACAATTCCAGATAAAAATCGTCATAAACACAATTGAAAGAAAGGGATCTAACTCGATTCGGTCGGAATCGGGACAACGGGCCCATTGGGATCGTGACTAGGAAGGATAACTTGATGAGGAACGGGTTCCTCCATCGTGGTATCGGGAGGGGTGGGCTCGGCCTCGGCACACTGCTGTAGGAGACACGGGTCGGGGGGTCGGGGAGGAGGAACCTCGTGAAGAGGATGGGGGATAGGCGACGTGTCCATCGGACCTGGAGAATCAGTAGGGGCCACTTCCATGGCCTCAGAGACCAAGCCCACCGGGGAGACTAAGTCCGCATGGGACGGTATGGAAATTGCCACATGGGACGAAATGGGCTCGGAAGGACTATGGGCCAAGGGCTGGAGCTGCGGCAAGGTAGGGAGGGGAGGCATTGGGCCTGCAGAGGAGGGGGCCTGGGGGAGATGAGGGGAGGCAGGGCCTGAAGAGGCTGGCGGGCCCAAGGAGGGAGGCTGCTGGGCTGGAGTAGAGAAGGTCGGGCTGGAGGAGGAGGACTGGCCCGCTGAAGGGCCCTGCATGATGGGGAACGACGGCGGCCCCGGAGGCAGCGAATGACTTCCCGCCCTGCCCTGTCTCGAGCCCCTCGTGTGTCTGACATCCGTTCTGGACGAGAAACGAGATACGGGAGGAGGCCTCTGGTCGGTGGAGGACGAGAAGGGACAAGCTAGGGAACAAGGTGCGTCGACTGTTGGGTGGTCACTCGTAGGAGTTTCAGACTGTTCTGCCTGGGTGAAGACTGCAAACCTCGATCCTCGAGGACCAAAGACACGGTTCTTTAATGTACCCCTTTGTCCTAATACTTTGGAACGACACCGTGTGTTTACAGTTTAAGTCTCGTCCGCTGGGCCAGCATCAAGCAACTTCTCACTATTGTGCACCTAATTATTTTTTAATATGAGTGTTCAACCTCCGAAAACTCCATCACCAGAAACATCCCTCACCTTCCTCAGTTCACACCGATCGCTGTATGCATCCGTTGCCAAATTGTTCCGACGACGGTTAACGGACATGGTCTGTCTGTTTCTGAACGATGGGCTTCATTTTCAGGTATACCTCCCGTTGCTTTTATATGATGGATTTTGTTATAACTTGGGAAGTTGGAAACTTATGAATTTGTTCGCTTTTTGCTGTAATGCCTGATTTCATCACTTCCCTTTGATAAGTACGACCAATTTAATTGGTTTCGTGCATTGTTTATTGGGTAGCGAAGGGAACGGAAGAGGAATTTTGCAGAGATCTGAAAATATTGATAGAAGTTCATTGTAGTAAATGTTTTCCTGAAAAATAAGTTGTCTGATGCTAAAATAGTCGTTGGCTGTTCTTGAATGCTGGAGGCTGTTTACTTACATTTGACTTGATATGACCTATGCCAATCGAACTCCTAGCTTTGGCTACTGGGTACATCTGTTTTTATAAGGACAATGGTAATAGAAATAAAGGATGGATTTACTAGTAAACATTTGGGACTGCAGTTTTGGAAACGATCTGAGGAGTTGATATAAACATTTTGGATTGATCCGTTATAAATTTCATATTGGTATATATTGGATAAAGCTCAAGGAATGGTGTTTGCTTGTGCAGGTCATGGTGTGAGAACTTCAGATGCGTACTTTTGCCTCAGTAGTTAACAGGTTTCTCTTCTTGTTGATTGTTCGATTTGCATCATCTGTACCAACTACCGCCTTCATTCGAAAGCTCACCAACATTGATTTCTGATCTTTATCTACCTAACCAAGTTATTAACTACAGCTAGTTCAGGAGAGGAAATGAAACAGAGAAGTCATCCCTGTCTCTGTCTCTTTGTTTTGCTGAATACGATCAGTAATGATATCCGACAGTGAAAACATACTAAAAAAACCGAGGACAGGAGATGCTAGGTCTTGGACTAGGATTAGGAGGGGTGGAACTAGGAGTATTAGCAGCCTGTGTGGTGCTGTTTGTTCCGCTGGGTATGGCAGGTTGGCATTTGAGCCGCAATAAGGTGCTGTTCTTCGGTGGTGCCCTTTTCATTACACTTGCAATAGCTGTCCATTTAACACCCTATTTTTCTTCTGTTTATGATCTTATTAATTCTGTTCAATCTGTAGTTGTTTTTGATAGTCAGGAAGATTCTTGCATTAGTTTGGTCAATGAGGTTGTCTGGGATGTCGAAGCCACTAACCCAAATAATCATAGCCCTCTTCTTATTGAGCAAAACAGTTACACGGAAAATAGTAACAGCAATACTGGTTTCAGTAATAAGAACAATGATTTGGTCATTGATGACAAGATTTGGAGTTGGGCAAATACTGGGAAGGTGAAGGCTTGTGAGTTTCAGAAATTGAGCAAGTCTGATGTTTCAGATTTACTTAATGGATCATGGATTACTGTGGCAGGCGATTCACAAGCAAGGTTAATGGTGCAATCTTTGCTTAATTTGATATTAGATCCATACAGAATGCAATCCATCATGGGTGATTTGTTTAAAAGGCACAGTGATTTTAAGATTGTTGTTGATGAAATTGGTATGAAGTTGGATTTTATTTGGGCTCCTTTTGTGGTGAACCTAACTGATTTAGTGACTAGTTTTAAGCGAAATAAAAGTTACCCTGATGTTTTGGTGATGGGTGCTGGGCTATGGCATATGCTTCATGTCACTAATGCATCAGATTATGCTGTTGCGTTAAAATTGTTGAGGGATTCAATAGGATCATTGTTACCATTTTCTCCAGAGTTCAGCACAAATGAGCCTGTGGTGAGTTCTGTATCTACTAGATTCCCACATTTGTTTTGGCTTGGGATGCCAATGTTGATAAATGGGATGTTGAACACAAAGGAGAAAAGGGAGAAGATGACCGATGAAGTGTGGCATACCTATGATCAAACCTTACGTAACAGCAACCTCTTACGCAGATATGGCGGCCCGTTTTTATTTCTGGATATTGAATCACTGAGTTGGAATTGTGGGCCACGTTGTACACTAGATGGTATGCATTATGATCTTGCTGTTTATGAAGCTGCTATTCATATTGCTTTAAATGCATTGCTTATTGAATCTCATCAGAAACTTGGAGCTGCATAGCTACGAACTTCTACTACGTATTAATAGCTCAGCCGCGATGGGAGACACGGGACAGCAATTGAGTATCCTACAGAATGTGATTTACATAAAGAGTGAGAAATTTTTTTGAAAAGTTTTTCATACTGCATATGGATTTTTATCCATGATTTCAGTCACGCCTTTAGATGCTTGATCAAATTTTGTACTTTTATTTGCATATTAATATTCTTTTGAATTTTTTCTTGTTTATTCTTTTCAAAGGTACGATTACCGTTTTCAACAATACTTTCATGTTAAGGTTAGTGTACGAACAGTCCATAGATGTACTTCTTCGATATTTATAGTTACTAGCCAAATACTGTAAAGGGATTCTTTTTCTGCTATCCAAGTTTCAGAATGTTATGCTCAACGATGTGTAAGCTTTCTGCTAAGATTTGTATACTTGTAGAGAATTCGACAGATTGTATGTTTAATTTATGATTGTTTTAAGGTCTTGTTAACTTTTGTCTTCAACTCTATTGCGTTTTCTTTTGTTACTGAATTTTCACAATTAGTCATCAATAACTTGTACAGATACAACAATCTAGATTATGATACAAGAAACTTACAACAGCTGAAATGGAGAGGGTTTTCCAATATGTTGTGTTAATTAATGTTCCATAAAAGAGGGAAAATAAAGAACGAAAGGAAAGGGTATAAATATTGCGGTCTTGTTTTTGGAAAGATTCAAGACATAAGATCAATACTCTATTACTTGCATCATGTTAACATGCTTTGAAGAAGCAAACTAACACAAATTGTACATGATACTTTGTAAATTATATATTTTAAATAAGTCATTTAACGAGTTAAGGAGTCATATTAAATGAGGAAGTTAAATCAACTGATATTGGTATAATCAACAGATTCCCATTTCCAATCAATTTAAAGTATTTGATATATTATATTGTTTTTAATCTATTATATTTTACAAGTATTTGAGTGACTGGAACGTGGAGCATGATTGAGGTGGGAGGCACTCTTTAAGAGGATTTATCTTTTAGATATTATGTTTAGCTTCATTTTTCATCATGAGCAATATTATTGAAGATCTCTAGAAGAGTGATGTTGTGATTAAGATTAGTGAAATGAAGAAAGGTCAAAGTAGGCAAACTGCCTGAATATAGCAATGACAATTTTCTAACCCCTACGTCTCGGCCACGGTTTTGATTGTGACCTCTAAGAGGGAGAGATTTTCTCCACTCCTTAACAAACCACCCTTGACTTACTCTTCCTCTGTCTCTACAATCAAAACAGAATTTCCTGAAAATTTTTCCTGCAGATCTTACATTGAATGCTTAGTTTCTGCTACAGAATCAAGGATTAACGGTGAAATTTTTAATGCTTTTTGTCCTCATTGCTTAAACTCTTCAAACTTGAAGCTTCCAATTATTTCCAGGGACTCCATTAGCTCAGCTTCCAAGGAAACACTTCTTGATTTAGTCGCTTGTCAAGGTAACAGGTGATTGTCATACATACATTAATGCCATGTTTGATCGTGCAAGGTGAAACCCATCAGAGAATGTGATCATAAGTTTCTGTTGATTGGGTTAATGATCATGATTCGTTCTTTGGGTTGCAAATTCATAAATTTTGCTACCATTTAAATATTGAAGAAGGCTTGTTAGAATTCAGATCAGAAGTGATATGGCTGCTCAATTATCGTTCAGAGCATTTTCCAGAGGGGCTCATCAGGAATCAACTTCAACAGACAAATTGGCAGATGGTCCTGGAACATATAAAGCACCACAAAGCACGGTTACATTGGTGTATCAGGCACACATTGGTAGATGCTGGCGTAATGTGACTGTTCTGTGGAGCAGAAACCTTATGAACCACTATGTTAACGTCATGGTCAACAGCCTACAAGGTGAAATCTATTACAGTTGCAAGGTTGACCTTAATCCTTGGCTTTTTTGGACCAAAAAAGGAAGCAAGTCCTTTGAGCTTGAAGGGTGTCAGGTAGTCGTCCACTGGGATTTTCGTTCTGCTAAATTCTCCGGTAGGCCTGAACCTTCCAGTGACTATTATGTTGCCATAGTTTCTGATGGAGAGGTTGTGTTATTAGTGGGAGATAACAAGAAAAAAGCGTACAGAAGAACAAAAGCAAGAC
This sequence comes from Erythroxylum gracilipes, assembly GCA_026413385.1. Lineage (NCBI taxonomy): Eukaryota > Viridiplantae > Streptophyta > Magnoliopsida > Malpighiales > Erythroxylaceae > Erythroxylum > Erythroxylum gracilipes. The sequence goes on from JANZLC010000009.1 coordinate 23,906,425, forward strand.
CAGCTCTCGCGGACAGTGTCTTGTACTACAAAAAGGAAATAGTTTTCGCCAAGAAATCCTTCTCTACCAGATGCAAGTTCGATGACAGGAACCCAGAACACGATATTGTGGTAGAAAGCTCGACGACAGCTGATAAAGACCCCGAAATGTGGATTAGCGTAGATGGGATAGTGATGATTCAAGTCAAGAACTTGCAGTGGAAATTCAGAGGGAACCAAACCGTGATTATTAACAAGCAACCTGTGGAAGTGTTTTGGGATGTTCATGACTGGTTGTTTAGTAGCTCAGGTCAAGGACAAGGGTTGTTCATATTCAAACCAGGGACACCAGCAGAATCAGAAGATGAAAGAGATGGAAGTCCTCAAGCTGATAATGGCGACGTAAGTGATGGAGGTAGCATTTACTTTTCAACCAAGAGTCAGACTTCATCAACACATGATTTCTGTCTTTTCCTTTACGCATGGAAAATTGAGTGAAGCTCGTGAAAATTTATGTACAGAAAGAGTTTATCTTTATGGCTAGAGCTTGTTCACCACAGACATTGTATAATTTTTATTTTTTTAATTTAGTCTCAAAATTTTTAATTTTTTAATTAAAATTTTAAAATTTATATAAATAAAATTACAAAATTATTTTTGATGACATAGAATGTCCATTAAATATTAAGTAAACGTTCATATATTAGTAATATTAGTAAAATCTAACGTTTTAAATTAAATCATTAAAATTTTTAAAAATTAATCACTTAATTATTAAATTTAAACACTAAATTAAATAAATTTCCATTCAAATTTGATCTAAGACTTTAATGAGTTTGGGATTTGTGGTCCAACTTCAAGCTTGATTCTATTTGGTCAATTTAAATTTTTATCAATAAAGTCACATTCAAAAAATTATATAATTTAATTGTAAATTAAAAATTAAAAATATCAATCGAATTCTATGTTAAACTGGACAGTAAAATATAAATTCGAGTTTAATTTAAAATTTAAAAATTATCTAATTTTTGATTAATACGAACTAATCTTATTGACTTCATAATTTAATTTTGAACCGTTTATTAAATTGCGACTTATTGAATATACTTAAAGTCTTATGAATAATCTGTGACAAAATGTGTGTTCTCTGATTGACCATAGTCCACAAATGACTATGAAAAGAGTTTCTAGGTAACTTGAATGAGGTTAGAAATAGGATTTATTTTAATTTATTGAATAATGTAATTTAAAAATTATTTTATAATTTTAATAATTTATATATTATTTAAGCTATAAGTTCACAATGGGATGGTCGAGTTGGTGGAGTAGAGGGGCACGAGCTCAAAAGGTCCTGTGTTCGATTCTCCCTATCTACATTCTCTCGATCGAGCCTGTTATACTCGGTCGACGTAATTTGCAAGCTATTGTGTCAATCTGAAAATTTACCCGGTGCACATCCAAAGTGTACAACTGCGGGTTCCTCTATTTGAAAAAAATATATCTTAAAAAAAACAACAATAATTTTCTAGTAAAAATCTTATTGAAAGAAAGTCCTAACTTATAAATCCACGTAAAGAAAAAAAATGAGAACAAAAAATATACATATTAAATAATAAAGTAATAATAAAAATGCAAATAAGATTACAAATAATAATAATAAATACACAAATAAAAAAGATAAATAAAATAAACAAGTAATTAGTATACTATAAAATCTTATATATTTTAATGAAAAAGCATTTATAAAGAAGCATGCACTATTAATTTAATTTAATTTTAAAAAAATAGTTGTTGATTAATCAGAAAATAAAAATTATCTCTCTCTTGCAAAAGCCTCAAAAAGTCATGAATTCGAACCATAATCTACGTTAAAGAACAAAAGGAACATTAATAACGTTCTCGTGTGGAAAAGTAGATCAGTAATTAATATTTTTGAAATGTGACGTCAACGCTACAATTTAAATTGATAATAGTTTTTAAGAAAATAATTTAAAATTTTTGATATTTCTATATTAATTTTAAATAACTAACATTAATATATTTTTTATTAAAAAGTGAATTAAGAATTAATAAAATTATTCACTCTTTAACTCGTAATTTTATATGTTAATTTTATTTTTCATAAAATTAATAATAGTTACTTTATTTTAAAAAATAATCACAGAATTTATTTAATAATAAATAAATAAATAAATTATCTTCCTCTGTTCATCGCTTAACTTTTTATTGACCTCGTCTCCTACAATGGGTAAACTCTCACACCGTGTCAAATTGCGTTTCTCATAAATCCTAGATTCACAATAATCTTTGGATTTTTTTGCTATGTCTGGATTGGGATGTTTCTGGTACCTGAATATCGCATTAATTCCCAATCTGATTCATGAAGCTCACAGTCTGAGAGAGTAGAAGATAGTTTGCGGTTTCATTTTCCAAATTGTAGATCGTTATCGATATTCGTTTTGTTATTTGTTTCCGTGTGCTTAGATCTACAGCTGCTATGGCGTGGAATGTTTTCAAGTTCTGCACAGCCCTGCGGGGTTTGGGTTCGATCATGATCCTTTTGGTACTTGGGGTTGTGGGTCTGACTTACTACGCTGTCGTTTTGACCAATTATGGACCTGCTTTGTACGAAGGTGACCTGGATTCTCTCATTGCTCTTGCTGTCTTGATTCCATTCCATTGTTTGGTAAGATTCTATGCAAAACTTTCTTTTTTTTTTCCTTATTTAATTATTGTGCTTTCTCGGATACTTGGTTTGCTTTACCTTAATTGTTTTTGAACAAGGAAAAGTTATGTCTTGGAATGTCATTTGACTAGGGAAAGTTTTTCGATTCCTTTAGACTGTAATTGGGTTTATTGGTTAAATTTGGAAATTTATCTCGTTTTAGAAGCTAAACCAAATTGTTCTTTCCATTTTTTTTTTCATATCAAAGAATGTGTTTTATAGTTAAGAAATTAAAATTTCAAGATTGGCTATTAGAAAAGGGTTAATGTGCACCTATGTGTTAGCTTAAACTAGTATTAGAAAAAAAGCTGCTTCGTTATGAAAGAACTTTAACTTCTGGTGGAATCATTTAAAGTGAGATGTTTGTTTGAATTGGCAGTTGGTGATGCTCTTATGGAGTTACTTTTCTGTTGTTTTGACTGACCCGGGTAGTGTGCCTCCTAATTGGAGGCCTGCCATTGATGAGGAAAGGGCTGAAGCGGAGCCATTACGTGTGTCGGAGTTCATTGGTGTGCAGCCTGACCAATCAACTCAAATAGTAAGATATTGTCGAAAATGCAACCAGATGAAACCACCTCGATGTCATCATTGCTCTGTTTGTAAGTATTGCTAACCCAAATTGTTCCTTTTTTTGGTTCGATAGAATGTTCATCCTATAAGATAACGGGTATTTGTCTTCGTTCAGGTGGGAGGTGTGTGCTAAAGATGGATCATCATTGTGTGTGGGTTGTAAATTGTGTTGGGGCACTAAACTATAAGTATTTCCTTCTGTTTTTGGTAAGTCTGCCTTAGCATTTGTTCCGATAAGTTTGTTTTAAATCTTCTGTGTACAAGTGCACTAGTTTGTTCCCTTGGCTATATTTGGACCATTATATGATGATTTTTGCTATCACTGGTGAATAATGATACTTTTCCTTTGAAAAAGGTACGTCGTAGTGAATTGCAGGCTGCTTCCTTTTCTTCATCTTCTGTCTTGTTGATCAAATCTTTCCCTCAAAGATAAAGGGATAATTGTAGGTTTCATCAGATTTATGTGGTATCTAGTTTCCATGGATGGGTGAAAGGAGGTTGCTTTTGTGATTGCATTCTGTTTTCTACGTTTTATGGCAGAGGAATTTTACGAGAAGCTTAGAACTATGTTGGTACATTTCATAGATTTCATTGCAAGGTTTTCTTAGTGCCTTTTAGTGACCTGGCCAGGATTATTATGTTTTCTATGTATTGAAAATTCCTTTATTATCTAAATTGATGGTTCACCTTCTTTGCAATTAATTTTGATGCAACTGCAAAAATCTCTTGGTGATCATCAACATCATTAATTTGTTCCTGCATTTTGTGCTATAATTTGAATTTCTGTTTAATCAATTGATGGGGTGAGAATTATTTTTTGACATCATATTAATTGTAACTCAAACTTTAATGCAGTTCTACACATTTCTTGAGACCAGTCTTGTGACTCTGTCACTTTTGTCACATTTTATCGCATTTTTCAGTGATGGAGAAATTCCTGGAACACCAGGCACGCTTGCAACAACCTTTCTTGCATTCGGTACCATTTCCTTAGCTTAGTGTTGTAGTTTATCAAAGTGGGTGATGCCTGTATGTTTATCTAATTTTCTCTTTTTCAGTTTTGAATCTGGCGTTTGCTTTGAGTGTTCTGGGATTTCTTATAATGCACATATCACTGGTGGCAGCAAATACCACAACCATTGAGGTACTTGGTTTTGACCTTTTAAATCTGGGTTCTTTGACATCAGGATTCTTTTTTTGTATGTGACAAAAGAAACATTTTGGGTACAAGTCATAACATCCTATGGCTTATTTAAACTCTATACTGTAGAGGAGCTTAATTATGGGCACAAACTCTTGTGTTGGCTTCTCACTACAATTTATTGCACTAAATCTTATTACCTCTTATTTTGCACTAAATTTAAATTGAGATTTGCTCCACAGTTGTATAGAATGTTCTACTTGTCTGTAATTGTTCTGCAATAGTGAATCTTAGTGCGTTTCGTTCTAATAAATCTACTGTGGATAGCTGTCATAGTTGTCTAAGATGACTCATTTTTCTGTACTTGTTCTGTAATCAGGCATATGAGAAGAAGACTACCCCTAAGTGGCGGTATGACCTTGGTCGGAAGAGGAACTTTGAACAGGTTTGTTTAGACAGCATGATTGACTTTGCTGAAATTAGGACAGAAAAAATAGACGATTGTATGTTCTAAAATCGTAATTCTTATGATGGTTTTGAGTTCTTGGCCTTGGTAACTGTTCCTTAAAGAATATCTATTATCCTGCATGACCAAAAAATTTAAATATTTTTTCGGAATGTAATCGTCTTACTTTATGCCTTGCTACTGGCTGCTCCTTATTGTGGTAGTTTGTAAGCACTAGTTAAGTGTACTTTTTAATGGCATTGTTCTTCAACTGGTGCATGCATTTTCAGGTTTTAGGTGCAGATAAGAGATATTGGTTCATCCCAGCTTATTCAGATGAGGATATACGACGAATGCCAGCACTTCAAGGTCTCGAGTATCCATCAAAGCCCGAATTTGACTCCCAAGAGTTCTAGGAACCAGTAGTTGCACTCGGAATGTGGAGCTCATTTCCTCTTGTATCATTAGTCATGGAGCTCCATTGTACCTCAGGAGTGAACAAGTTCCACTAATTGCTGCTCCAAAACCTGACATGCCACGGCATCTTGTTGAAATAACAAAGGGGGAATTTGGTACTAGACGAAGATCGGAGACAGTCGTTGCATTTAGTTACACAAAATCAATCTCCGGGTTGGAGATAGCAAAAATGGTCCCTAAAGCTCTGTTGCTAATGTTCTTGTTTCAACGACTGGGGCTCTGAATGAAGTTTGCAGAACTAACAATGTAATTCTTTTTACATGTAACACGCTGATATAATATTAGCTTTTGTTGTACCATAACCAAATATACACAAAAGTGAGTTTTAGTTGAATTGACACACATACACGATAGAATCTCAATTTGCTTGATTCAGTGTAATGTCTCGAAATTTTAACTAACGTTTCAATGAAGTCATGATTTGTTTTTCATGTTGGCCTGGGCTTGGCAATGGTTCAGGCTCAAATGATGGGTTTGAGTTTGACATTAAACTCATATTAATCGCTTAAAATAATATTATTTTAATTTTACTTTTCAAATTTTAAGGAAAGAATTTTGAACCTTTGAATTTAATCCCATGATTGGTTAACCTAAATTTAATATATTAATTTTAGGTCGAGTTAATTAAATTATGACAAGCTAATCAGCTACTTTATACTTTTATTCCTAACCATTATTCATTATGGTCTTTGGAGAATGAATCTATTAGTCACCTTTTCTTTGAATATTCCTTTTCGTTTGGTAATACTGCCTTAATCACTTTCAAATGAACATACCAAATTTTCAATCCATCCAACATGGGTTCAACTAAAGTCAAAGACACCAAAACATAAACCTAAACACATTCTTTATCCTGATATCTTTTGTTGTTTATAACTTCTGATCTGAGAGTAACCTCAGTACCTTCAAAGACAAAGCCATGGAAGTGGGGAGCATCAACTCTAAAGGATCTTTCAAGTAATGGAGCAGCTATGCACAAACACTGAGAGTAGGTAAATTGAAATCTGGTAACTGGTTTTCTTTATTTTGTTAGCAGGTATTGGTTGAAATGATCACTCATGAGCTCTCTCTCTCGTCGAAAATCAATACAAGGATGATCCTAGAACGAAAGAAGGGACGATAACCAAATGATAAGCACAGAAATTGTCAAATATTAGAAGCCTGATGGGAGGGAGTACTAATTCAAACTTCAGGCAAGAGAGGAAGCTATACACAAAGGTTTGTATTTCAGGTTGAACATAGGTGGACATCAACAAGCAAAGAGAAACTCAACCCAAGAAAAGCTGGTTTCGACTCAGAAACACTGGCACTCCTTCTCCTCATATGTATGGTGACCAACTTCTTCTCAACACTGAGGTTAAGAAAACAAACAAATCCTGCTCATGTATCAGTTTTGGGGTGTCAATTTATTCTGTGCTGTATTAATGTTTGGTTGTGTTGGCTGTTGGAAGTTGTCGTGGTTACACTGGTATTCAGGGTTTGAGATTGATATTATAGATATGTAAGATCACTTGGAAGGAAGCTAGAGCAGCCTATATGATGGACTGTTTGGTGGAAATGACTTAATGCCCGTTTAGTTGAGCTTTTATCAGTAGAGCTTTTCTTAGAAGAGCTTTTGTCAGTAGAGCTTTTCTGAGAAGAGCTTTTTTTAAAAGCCAGTTGGCTGTTTGGATGTCAATTAAAAAAACAGCTTTTTAAAAAGAGCTTCACACAGTAGACTGTTTGGCAACATCAAAATAAGAAGTGCTTTTATTAATTTTAACTATATTTTATTTTATAATAAAATATAGTTATTATAATTTGCAATTTGACATTACATAATAGCATGTAGCCTAAAGATGCAAACAGACCAAATATCAGGATGAAGAAATTGCAAATTGTAATCAATTCGATATCCCATCATCCCAATTTACATCAAACCGAAAATGAAGCATCTCTAATAAAAATCCATATACTGTTCATGAGTAACATCCATGTACTGAATACAGTTGATGAGTAATATTCACAAAAGGAACAAATTTATAAAATAAAGGGTATTGAATACACGCTCCAGGTCCTGCCATGCATAACCTATTAATATCAAGCAGACTCATTTAAAATGCACATACGATAAATCTTATCCCAGTTGAAGCACTATATTTGTAGAGCAATCAGGACAAATCTTATCCCAGTTAACACAGACGTAACGTTCGTCTGCGTCAACAACGACGCAGACGATGCGTCAACAGACGTCTGCGTTGTTAACGCAGATGCATCGTTTGTGTTAACAACGCAGACGGAAATTTTCAGAGAAAAAAAAATATAGAAGATGAACCAACCTGAAGAGGAGAGGGACACGTGAGCAGGAGCAAAACCAAGAGTCAGCTATAGGTTTCAGAAAAGAGGAGAACATATATGTTTAATACGTAAGTGACGGAATAAACTTAAAAAACAGCTTCCCGAAAGAGCTTTTGAAAAAGCTGTATTTTAACTTTTTCAAAAGCTGTTTCTACTTAAGAAGTGCTTTTTAAGTTTGCAGCCAAATACCTATTTTTTAAAAAAAAATTGCGGTAAAAAAAGTACTTTTGGAGTCTCCAAAAGCTGAACCAAACACATTCTTACTCTTTTGCAAGTAGCACTCTCACTCATCCTTTGCTGCCAACAAAGATACATCAGCATTGAGGAGGTCTGAATAAGTGAGAGACAAATGTGTATATTGCATGTGTCTCGGCCGATGCACTGTAAGGTGGAGAAAAATTGCATGGTTCATCCAAGTGAAGAAAGTCATCTCATCACCGGCAAGGAAGTGAAGGTTTGTTCCTTAAAAACATCCTACTATAGAATTATTAATATTTTTTCTTTAATTTAGTATTTTCCAAATAAAAATGGGAATTAATATTAGAAAATTTGGATTTATAAATCATTTATGTTCTAAATGATTTATAAATAATACGGACACTATCGTTAATTATTTTAGGTACATTGATGAATTTTTCATGTAAATTTGAAATGTACAATAAAAATATATTTTATCAATTAGTAAATATGTTTGTTTAAAAAAGTGTTTAAAATGTTAAAATATACTTTTTTTTAATCTTAAGACTCATTTTCTTAAAAAATTTAATAAGCGTCGCTTTCAATAAAAAAATTTCAACTCATTCATTTTGCCAAAATGAGACCAATTCCCCAATATTGTAGGCATTAAGTTCAATTTTTAAATTTTAAATTGTTCATTTTCTCAAATTATCTCAACTCTAATAAGGAATTCATATTTATTTCATTTCTTTATTAAATTAATATTGCTAATTCCAATCTCTTGCTTTTGACAAAAAAAATCTATTTGTTTAATTTCTTAAAATTAATTTCACATTAAACTTTTTTTTCACTTTTCACTTATCTAAATATAACAATAAAATAGTCTTCATTTGTATCTTTAGTCTATAAAATTTTTAAAACTTGGTATTTCACTACAAGAAAAATGGAGTTTAGTGGCAGAAATTACCAATGGAATGTCTACCGTCGGAAAGCTTACTTAGTGACGGAATTTACCGACGAATTAAGACGTTGGAGATACGGTCGTAGTTAAATTTACCGACGAAAATTTTGTGTACCATTGATGAATATACCGACGGTTATTCTGTGTTGTCTTCGATCGGTAAATTTACCGACGGACGAAGAAGATTTGTCCGTCGGAAAAATTACTGACAGATTTGGTTATTTCGTTGGTAAAGTCATATTGTCATTACCGACAGTTATTAGTTATCCGTCGATAAATTGATATATTCTAACGACGAATTTTGTTTTTTCATCAGTAAATTTACTAATTTTACCAACGGACTTTGTTTTTCCATCAGTAAATTTACTAAAAAAATATTTTTAAAATTTTCCTGCATTAAATTTTATTTGATGATATTATAATTCATGCATAATTTAAACAGTTATGAGTTATCTGTCGATAATATTTTGATTTGTTTCAACATTTAATTTGTTAAAACAGAAAGTTGATTGATGATATAAAGTAAAAATTATCT
>JANZLC010000009.1:23917732-23939466 GCA_026413385.1 Erythroxylum gracilipes
CTCTCTGCTTCGCGCCACATTCCGCTTATTGAATTCTCTCGCTACATCTTCTTTACGTGTCACGCTTGCGGTAACAGAGAGGACGATACTTTCCTTTGGAATGCTGTTGTTAAAACTTATTCCCACGGGCAGGAACCGATAGAAGCTTTGTGGGTTTTTTGTTTGATGCTCGAGAATGGGGTGTTTATGGATGAGTTTTCTGTGTCTTTGGTGTTGAAAGCGTGTTCTCGGGTGCGTTTAGTTAAGGAGGGAATGCAGATTCATGGGTTTTTGAGCAAACTGGAATTTGGTTCAAATTTGTTCTTAGAGAATTGTTTGATAGCTCTGTATACTCGTTGTCGTTGTCTAGAGTTTGCTCGCCAAGTGTTTGACTGGATGAAGATAAGGGACTCGGTTTCGTATAATACTATGATAGATGGCTATGTTAAGGGAGGAAAAATGGACTTGGCTCGTGACTTATTTGATTTAATGCCGATGGAGGAGAGAAGTTTGATATCTTGGAATTCCTTGATAAGTGGGTATGCACGGTTGGAAGATGGAGTTCGATTTGCTAAGCAACTGTTTGATGAAATGCCTGACAGGGACTTGATTTCGTGGAATTCGATGATTAATGGGTATGTGAAATGTGGGAGGATGGATGATGCTCAAGCCTTATTTGACAAGATGCCGAAGAGTGATATGGTCACAGGAGCTAATATGATTGATGGGTATGCAAAAGTAGGGAGGGTTAGTACTGCTAGGAGTTTGTTTGACGAAATGCTTGAAAAAGATGTTGTCGTTTGTAATGCGATGATGGGTGGTTATGTACATAATGGTTACTTCGTGGAAGCTTTAGATATCTTTTATAGTATGCAAACTGAAGGTGCTTTGTCCCCTGATCGTGCCACGTTGTTAATTGCTCTTTCGGCGATTGCTCAACTAGGACATATCGAAAAGGGGGTAGCTTTGCATCTTTATCTGCAAGAAAATGGGATTCATCTGGATGAAAAACTCGGTGTTGCGCTCATTGACATGTATTCTAAAGTGGGCAGTATTGAGAATGCCATGTTGGTGTTTGAAGAAACAAGAGAGAAAAGTGTTGATCATTGGAATGCTATGATTTGTGGGTTGGCAATTCATGGAATGGGAGAATTGGCTTTTGGTTTGCTCATGGAGATGGAGAGGGATTGCATTAAACCTGACGATATCACGTTTATAGGTTTGTTAAATGCTTGTGGCCATGCTGGCTTGGTTAAGGAAGGTATTGTGTGTTTTGAGATTATGAGAAGAATTCACAAGCTAGAGCCAAAGCTGCAACACTATGGGTGCATGGTTGACATTCTTGGCCGTGCAGGGCATGTAGAAGAAGCAAGAAAATTCGTAGAGGAAATGCCTATCGAACCTAATGACGTGATCTGGAGAACTTTGCTCAATGCTTGTAGAGCTAACGAAAGCTTGACCATTGTAAAGCCTGTAGCTGAACATCTTATGAGCCTGGATTCTTCTAGTTCAGGTTCTTATGTACTTCTTTCAAATACATATGCTGATCTTGGTATGTGGGATGATGTTCAAAGAATTAGGACAATGATGAAGAAGAAGAACTTAAAGAAAATTCCTGGTTGCAGTTGGATTGAACTTGAGGGAATTGTTAATCAGTTCTTTGTGCAAGATGGATCTCATCCACAAGTAACAGAGATTTACTCTTTGTTGGATACTCTATGGATGCCCAAATCAGATATCAGTTATTCTAGATGTTGTTGATGATTTAGAAGCTTCTGAATCAGACCTTGAGATGATGTAAATTGCTTGTGTAAGCTGTAAAAGGAAACAGTTTTCCAAATTCTCAATGTGAAATGTTAATAAGATAATGGTTAATATTGTATAAATTATTCTTATAAATAATTTAAGCAATATTCAATATGATCACTGCAAAAACTGCTAACATAACAACAACATTCAATAAAAATCTCACTGAGACGCGAAATTCGGAGAAGTTCAATAATGCGCAGAATAATTAGTAGAGAAATTGTTTTCAAATGACTCACATGAGGAGGAAAAAAAAGTAATAATAAACAAATAATAAATAAATAAATAAATAAATATACTATATTATTTTTATTTTTATTTTTATTATCATTATCATCATCATAATAATTATTATTATAACACTAATAATCATAAACTAATAATAATTAAAATAAGAAAATTAATAATAATAATATTGATATAATAATAAAGATACTAACAACAACCACGACAATAACAATAATAATAATAATGTAATTAGATGTCATCATAATTGACATAATTTAAATTACTTATATGATAAATTATTTGTTAATATGCACAAGACAATTTAAGCTATAATGATTATAAAATTACTAAAATAATGACTACTTAATTGTTTTTAATTTTAAGTGTTAATACTAGATATATTCTTCTGAAAATACAAAATCTGCTTAGATTATAAACATCAATGGTATTCATTAAGGGTATCAATTCCTAGGGGTTGGAGCACCCTGTTCCCGTTAGGGTGTTCTAACCCTGTGCTACTAAATTCTATCCACATATTTGTGTGGACTCTACATAAATTTGTGGATAAAATTTAATGAAACAGAGTAGGAATTGATTAACTGGAATAAAAGATATATTCCTCAATTCCTGGGCCTAATTTGTTGTGAAGGGTATTTAATTTGGATATGTAATATATAGTCTAAGCATAAGTTTTAATCCAAAACACGAAGACATGTCCAACATTTTTGGGTTGTCCATATCGTGTTCTTGGACATCAGTGTTGGAATCTAACCATTATCAAATCATAGACACAATGGAGATTTTTTTTTTACAAATTTCGAGTAGATCCTGATAATTGAATAAACTTGAATAAATTAAAAACGAATTAGAAATTGTACCTTGTTCGTCTTCCGATTGAAAAACCTTTGAAATGTTTTCGACTGATCAATCACAAGCTATTCAATTGTCCAGCTTCTAATGATATCTACAGAGCAATTCGCAAAACTTGATTTGAGAGGAAGAAGACAAAGTTTTAACTTTTAAAATGTTCTTCCCTTTTTAAATAAAAAAATCATGAGGGTCTTTAATTAAAATTAATTTTCTTTAATTAAAATTAAAATCAAAATCAAAATCTAATTCTAATTCTAATTCTAATTCTGATTAATTTAATTTTAATAAAATCAAATATCTCATATTTGATTCTCAAAGTTTCTTAAACTTTATAATTAAGTCCAACTTAATTAAATTGATTATTTCTTTCACAAATTGCTTTTTGATATGTGACCCACTAAGTTCATAATAAATTGACAATGATTATAAATTATAATACTAATTTACAATTAGAATTAAATAAATTAAAACTTCTTTTAATTTATCTTTAATTCTCCAATTAAACAATTTATAACCATAAATTATGATTGACGTCTAGCAACATGTCATGATTATCCAAATATCAGGAATGTCAAAATGATTGACTTAACCTGTCCATGCATGACTATGATGTATAATTTAATTATTTTGTCATTTAATATTCTAATTAGACGAAGTATGGGTACAATGTCTACTCTTATTATCTAATCATCTTCGTTATTGGTAATTAATAATTTATTTATAATTGAAATTTGAAAACACCTTTTCAAATGTCAATTCACTCTGACCAAAGAATTTCATAAATCATTATTAATCAAGAACAGTAGAATATTCTCTTTAATTACTTTAAAGTAACGAATTATATATTGACTTACTCAATTATCTCCATATGGTTCATACTATATCTAATTACTACCGACTGAATTATCCTATGATGATTCATAAGTAGCATCAAAACAGAGTAATTCTCACACGAGATACCTTGGTAATCTCAAGTCTGAAGATCAATTATACAGCCATCATTATGAGATAATCTATAGATATATAAGTAATATTCCACCCCAAATTCTCATAATCGAGTAAGTTTAGTGACTTATTCTCAAATAATCACCCACATATTAGTTTAAGTATCTCCATACTTTAATTTATGAGATCAATTACTTTTTTCATAAGAAAGAAATATAATGTGTGCTAGTTTTACCGTTTTAACAATATTACGTCTTGATGAAACTACAACTAGGAACATTTAGAAATAATACATAAGTGTAAATTGAATATTATAATTATGATCTTATCCTAATTTCAATTACACAGTAATTGTTCCAAGGATTTTACCTTTAGTATTAAAACATAAAATCTTAATTAAATTAATACATAAAGATAAATAAAGCCTTTTTATTAATTAAACTATTGTCATACATTAATTTTTATTCAATTGATTGGTTGCAAGGGCATAAACTAACAATCAGACCGTCCTTTAATGGCTTCTACAGCTCTATAAGATTCGGCATTTTCTTGTCCTATATTTAACTGTTACTGCTATTCATTCCCTATTTAGCCTTCTTCCTTCTTAGTCTTTCATGTTCTCTTTTTAATGGGGTTAGAGGGTTATGATAAGCTCTTTACCTCAAATTGGATGAAGCACAAATCACAAATCTAGGATCTAAAGAACGTTCAATATTACGCAAGAATGACAAAAACAACTCAGAAGGCATTTTTGCCACACCCACAAAATTTAGGAAGGATTGAGGGTGATAAGGAATGAGTTTAATCTTCACAAGCACTTGCTTGAATGAAAACCAAGTCTTTAAAGAACACCAAAAAAGAATTTATCTAAAGTAATGTAAAAGAACACTCAATTTGTTTTCTGAATATTGAATGAATGAAGTATGCCTACAAGACACGAATTAAAGAGTATTTATACTAACCCTAATGACATAGACGTCTTTCATAAGGGTAGGAATTGAGTTTTGGCCTATTCTAGTCTAAAAGAACAAACTTCCTAACAAATAAGCTTAAAACAAACTTATTAGGCCAAAACCTAATTGTAACAATTGAGTTGTTTCAAGTTATGCATCAGGTCTAGCCTTCTTCAACAAGTCCAACACATTGCTCCAAGCCTTAAATCATCATTATAAACTTTAGAGACATGTTCCAAGTGTTTTGGCTTCTTCTCTTGCGTGATAGATCCACCATCATCAGATTGTTAAGAGCCTCTTTAGCACATTGAGCCCGCAACCTTATCATTGGACCTCTAAGATTCTCGAATGGATCTTTTTCTTTAATATCACTTTGTTGAGCTTGTTTAAGTGTTTCTCATTGCTGCCCAAGCTCTCCAACACATCCACATCTCAATCCTTCTATCTTGCTTGAAGCCACTTGTGATGCTTGTTCTCCATCAGGTTAAGACCATGATGAAGTATGCCTACAAGACACGAAATAAAGAGTACTTATACTAACCCTAATGACTTGGACGACTTTCATAAGGGTAGGAATTGGGTTTTGGCCTATTCTAGTCTAAAAGAATAAACTTCCTAACAAATAAGCTTAAAACAAACTTATTAGGCCGAAACAAACTTATTAGGCCAAAACCTAATTGTAACAATTGAGTTGTTTCAAGTTGTGCATCAGGTCCAACCTTCTTCAACAAGTCCAACATATTGCTCCAAGCCTTAAATCATTATTATAAACTTTAGAGACGTGTTCCAAGTGTTTTAGCTTCTTCTCTTGCATGATAGATCCACCATCATCAGATTGTTAAGAGCCTCTTTAACACGCTGAGCCCGCAACCTTGTCATTGGACCTCCAAGATTCTCGGATGGATCTTTTTCTTTAACATCACTTTGTTGAGCTTGTTTAAGTGTTTCTCATTGCTGCCCGGGCTCTCCAACACGTCAACATCCCAATCCTTCTGTCTTGCTTGAAGCCACTTGTGATGCTTGTTATCCATCAGGTTAAGACCATGATTCTGTTAAATATTTGATCGGCAATGAAAGTTCTTCACTTTCTTGGCGTTTGTCGTTTTGTTAATGGTCACTCGGTTAGTGAGGTCTCAGGCACGAGGTATTGCGGTGGCTAGTTTGATTCTCTTCAGTTATGGAACTGAACCATAACTCAATTTTTAAAGATCCGCAGAAGAAACTGAATTAGAAGTTCGGTCATCTTGTTCTTGGACCTGCTGCTGGTCAGGACTTGCCTAATCACGTGCAATGTCAAAGTTTTTTCTGTACCTTATTCGTTGTTCTAAGTTTTTTTGTCATGAGACCTTCAGGAACTAGAACTGCTGAGCTCTGGTATGGACTATGTCAGCCATTTTTATGCTTAGTAGTTGCCTTCTGTTTGGGATGTTTTCCTTCAAATGTAGTGAATGTTAATGTTATCCGTTAGGGATTGGAAGCTCTTAACAACACCCATTTACCAAAATTTGCCTCTTTAAGTTGGAGATAACCTTGCCATTGTCACTGTGTTTGCCATTTATAATGCTTCATAGGATATTTGGGAATCATGTAATGTGGTTACTGTTGGAAATACTTCATATACTAAGGCAGAGAGATCAATGGCATAGGAAAATCAGAGCGTTCTTAGCAATTCTTGAAGATTAACTCCAGGTGACAATGCCTCAAAAGCAAAGTTTTCATTCTAAAGCTGTGATTTGAGCAAACATAAGAATCTGATGGAGGCATTAGCAGAGGATTCCCTTGGTTTTCACTTTTTTATATTTTATATGGAATTCAAAAGAACAACTCCGGTTTCTGGCTAACCTCCTCATTCTTATAACCTTTTCTTCTGCTTAAAAGATCTCCGCAAAGATTTACCATTTGATATTAAGCGATAGGGCAAAGATTTTGCTCCAAGAAGTACTAAAAGTTCACAAGTCCAAGTATATGAAAGCTTCTCGAATGCCTGGAGACCTCTTAGCTCTTACCTTGACATCTACCATGTGCTACGTATAATTGGACAACATCCGAGGGAAGATGGTCAATTTCATGGCGTGCCCTTAGATGTCAAGGTATATGTATTTAGTCATGTTGTATTTATTTGAAGAACATTGATCATTTGGTGGTATTCTTACTATAGTTAAAAGATGAACTTACATGATATCTGACTTACTCTGTAGTATTTGTTTAGTTGGTCCCAAGAAGATGTTAAACATAAACACAAAGTTGAGTGAAGAATGATTTTGAAGTTTGAAGTAGATTTTGTAATTCCACTGTTTGACCTCTTTTCCTTTTGTTTTAGGGTAACTTAGACGATGTAGGCTTGGTTCTTAGTCAATTATTGATAAATTACATTAAATTAATTAAACTAGTACTTATTTTTATTATTTAGTTATCATACACCTTATTAGTCATATTATGTTAATGTTTCATAAAATTCTAGTCTATTCAATCCTAAAGTAATTGCAGAGTCAAGACTAAATGCTGATACGTTTGAAATCCATCTGAATCACCTCCAGCAACTGATGGATCTAACCTAACCTTCAGCTACTAAAGAACAGCTTTTGCATACGATTAAAGATAATACAACTATTTCTCCACAAGCCACAGCACAATTTATCTAGCAAACATCTTGGACCTGTCAGAGACATGACATCTTTCTGAGAGTTAAAACATCACCCTCTAGAACTGGTGAAGAAGTAGGCTGTGAACATCAGGAGGAAACTTTGGAGTTCAAATACAATATAAATTAAAAGTACTCGTTCACTTATTCATGGGGAGATTCTACAACATATGAACAAGCTGCTCTAACAAGGCAAGAGTATCGTATCAAAGCCATTTATACAAAAGAAAACAAGTTTCACACGTAAAGGGAGTCAAAACTTATCCAAGTCAGTAACTGGCAGAAATTTGAAATAGTGTGTGCTATTTTATTCAAGTTGAGTAGATGATACATGTCCAATAATCAGCATATTCTCTATTAGTCATGAATGCTACAATTCTGCAATCTGCAACTAAAGCAATTACAAAGTCCAAAAATGGAAGAAAGGAAGAAAAGAAAGATGCTATCTTTGATACATCTTGAATGGTCCCCGCAAAGATATCCACCAAGGAACCAACCACAATATCTTCTTCAAGGTTGGACATGATAGCTCAGCTCTTATAGCATCAATTGATCAATATATGGAAACACAAAAATGGTGCACGGGATGAACATAAGTGTTAAGAAAAACAATCATAAGAATCATAATGAACAAGTAATTCTTCAAGGGTACCCGATCTTGCAACCAAAGATTGCTAATCATCATCATCATCATCGTGCATCTGCCTTCTTTCCTCCAGCAGAGTAGTAACTGAGGTACCACCTCACAAATTTCTTCAAACCTGCATGCAGATCCGTGGAAGGTTTATACCCAAGTGCCCTCTGTGCCAAGCTAATATTGGCATGTGTGAATTGAACATCTCCATTCCTTGGCAGCTTCATGATATTCCTCTTAGCTTTCACCTTCAACAGCCTTTCCAATATACTCACCAGATCCGTAACTGGCACCGGAGACGTATTCCCTAAATTGAACACCCTCAACTGTGCTGGACCCTTCTTTTTCCCTCCACTCCCAGTACTCTTCTCTGCAGTATCCAATGAAGCCAAGCACCCCTTAACAATATCATCTATATAGGTGAAATCCCTAGCAACAGTACCATGATTTGCTGCCTCAAAAATTGGTATACTCTTCCCTTTCAACATATCCCTGGTGAAAAAGAAATATGCCATGTCTGGCCTCCCCCAAGGGCCATACACCGTGAAAAATCGCAACCCAGTAAGCGAAAGACCGTAAATATGATTGTAAGTATGAGCAATCTCCTCTCCAGCCTTTTTAGTAGCAGCATATAAGCTAGCAGGTTGATCAGTTCTATCTTTCTCCGAAAAGGGTACTTTTGTATTGAGCCCATACACTGAACTAGAAGATGCCCACACAATTGCAGGTTGTGGGTTTGCTTCTTTACAAACTTCAAGCAAATTAACAAATCCAGCAATGTTACTATGCACATAAGAGCCAGGATTTTGCATTGCATACCTAACCCCAGCTTGAGCAGCCAAATGCATCACATGAGAGAAGCGCACAACTTCAAACAGTTTCTTCAGCAAATCGACGTCGTTTATGTCTCCTTCCACGATAAACACCCCAGCCCGTTCAAGAAGAGCTTGTCGATCTCGTTTCAGAGATGGGTCGTAGTAGTCGTTGAAGTTATCAAGCCCAACGACACCATCCCCGCGCCGTTTCAGAGCAGCAGAGACGTGGGTCCCAACGAAACCGGCGGCGCCTGTGACCAGTACCGACATGCCATTGCGAGACCGGATTCGGGAGGACGCTCTGACTCGTTTCTCCCAATCGGGTCCTCCCCAAGAAGACGTGCGGAGAGAACGGCGTGATAGATCGGACGGTAGTGGATTGACGGTCGATGACGGCGAGGAAGATGGGGATCGATAAAACAAGATGAAAATCAAGCCAATGAAGACAAAAGACCAGAATGTGAGTTTCGTAAATGAGTGCCACCTCAACCTACTATAAGATTTCTCCATCTTGAATTTACCAGGTGTTGATGGGGTGTGGTCAAGATGCGACATTTGTTTCATCTGGAACATAAAACTGACTTCTTTCCTAGTTCTTGATCTGGGTTTCTAGGGTTTTTGGGATTGATCAGAGATATTGGTGGTGAAGACCAAGAAAAGGGTCTTGATTTGGTGGCCTTTGGCTTTTCCTTTTGAGCTTTGCTCTATGGGGGATATAAGGAATCTTTCAGGTTTCTTGGATGAATGGGCTAAGGGTAGTTTCTGAATTTGGTAAAAGTAAAGTGAAAAGAAAAGAGAGAAAAAGCTTAACTTTTGATTGATTGTGTGCTTAAACAAATGGTGATTAGAGGATTCAGGAATGGAGGGTAGAGAGAGAAAGCCCAACAGGAAGAGAGAGAGAGGGAGAGAACTTTTGAATTTTAGGTTAACAGAGTCAAAATCAAAATAACTAGGGGTTAACTTAGTTGACTCTGTTTAAAAATAGGGATTTTGGTTGATGATTATATATAGGGTTTTGAATTGGGAAATTTTAGATACAAAATAGAGAAAATGCAAAATGGTGGGTGCTATGCTAGTCAATGCTCTGACTATATGATTTACCCATCTTTGTGACTTCAATTTGATTGGCTTTGAAGCCTAGAAGTTTGGACCTCTAAACTTATATACTCCCTATATTAAGAAGAGTTTTAGCCTAGGTTGGTCTTTATTTAGCAAGTGAGTTTAAATAAGCTTTATTTAAGGAGGAGGACAGCTAAATCATGGTTGTTGGATCGGATGGGACTGTGAGGCTTTAAACAGTGAGGAGTGCGTTTCCCGTTTTAAATACCCTTCTAAAATTAAGCCATCAAATTTCTCGAATAGTTGTTTCATATTTTATTAAACCTTATTTATATATAAATTTTATATAAATATATAGATAAGATTTAATAGAATAAGACTAGAATAGAATAATTAGATTAGAAAAGAGTATCTGAATTAAAACAGAGTAATTGAATTAGAAAATTTGATGTCCAAAATTCATGGTTTTTAAAAAAAATTGTGAAGATTTTGTACAAATAATTTTTATTTTTAATTTGATTTAGTTTAATATTTTTATTATTAAAAATTAATTAATTAATTTTTGTAAACTAATTATTTTTATAAATTTTTAACGGTCTTTTTTAATTAAATTTTAAATTTTTAGATAAATATTTCAATCTTTTGCAGATGTTTAATTTTATCCAATCTTTAACTGATTTTAAACACTTTAAATTTTAAATTTTTCGATCAGATTTGAAAGGATTATTATTAATTACTACTATAAGATAAGTATTCTAATTTCATTTATATTCGATTATTGTATGGACCACGAAACTTAAATGCAACTTGTTCCTAATAATTATCACTTCCTAATTAATTGCATGATGATCTTGATTCAACGGCGTCTTAATTTCAAATTTAATTTATGTTCGGATTATACATATGTGCAACTATTAGTGCGTGAGTTACCTTTTGATTCATGGATTTGTAATTATGTGTTAGTGGGTCATCTTAACATGATGTCGATGGGTCAATAAAATGTTTATTGCAACTTAAAATTCTCAAAATGGGTGATCCGACCCGAAGAGTTTGCGTTATATGTGACTGTTAATTTTAGAGTTTCGAGTGAGGACTGTTTCTCAATTGAAAGATTATCAACTTGTGGGATGTGTTTTGAATTATAGTAGAAACAGAATTTTATTGAGTTTAGATATATGTTAAAATAGAAATTCATTAACAATGGATATTTGTGAAAATTAGAAGTTTGTTCACATGTAAAAATCAATATTTTGAATTAAAGATTCGATAAAGTTATAAATCTCGAAAATAATTGAAGAAGATCATCTTATCTAACAATTAATTGAAAAAAAAGAATTCACTTTTAATAATAAAAATTATTGAACTAAATTAAAGCAATAAAAACTGAAAAATTCGCTGATTCAAAATTTTTATTGTTAAACCAACTGAATTGGTTCAATTTTTAAAAATTAGTAAAAATAAAGTTTTGTTATATTTAAACTTTTATTTATGAAAATAAAGTTCAATTATAATTAAATTTATTTAAGTGTTTAACGGTATTTAAACTTTTATTTACTTATAAAAATAAATTTTAATTATATTTAAATTTGTGTAAGTTTAAATTTAAATATAATTAAAAATTAGTAAAAATAATATATTTAAATTTGACCGAATTGGTTCAATTTTTAAAAATTAGTAAAAATAAAGTTTTGTTATATTTAAACTTTATTTACTTATGAGAATAAAGTTCAAATATAATTAAATTTATTTTAAGTTTTTAACGGTATTTAAACCTTTATTTACTTATAAAAATGAATTTTACTGTATTTAAATTTTTATTTATTTGCGTAAACAAAATTTTACTGTACTGAAACTTATAAAGTTTAGTTGTAATTAAATTTGTTTGTGTAAGGATAAAAATTAATTATACTTAAATTTATAAAAAAAAATGTTTTACTGTATTTAAACTCTTAATTATTAGTGAAACTAAAAGTTTACCATACTTAAATTTATATTTTATAGTGTACTTAAACTTATATAAGTACTATTGTTATTAGACTTATTCTTATTAAAGATCTCTTCTTTATCACACTAAGAAGTTATATTAAACCTATGTAAATATTATTGAAAGCCAATAGATCAATTAAGCCAAACCAAATAAATTTTGAATTTACCCACAAAGGTTGTGGTGGAGCGGCTGGGGCTCCTCCATCTTTAACCAAGGTCTCGAGTTCGAGTCTTGAGAATGGAGTCGCTTTAAAACTTGTGAGGGAGAGCTTTGTTGCTTAAATGGGTCCTTCCTGGCTCGAATCCGGACTAGTTGGTTGCTCCTGTAGTGCTGAGTACCGGGTGGTTTAACCATTTTTTTTTAATTTTTGTTTCATTTGTTTTTTATGTATTATTTTCGCTTCTGCAAGTAATTAATTATGTTTTTATTGTTTTTAATTTTATTTATTTATTTTTTTGGAAACAACATAACTCTTTCTACTAATTATAGGTAAGGTTGTGTACTATTAGACCTCTTCAGATTTCGCGTATTAGCAATATTTCTTTTAGGTGTTGTTGTTCTATAAGTAAAAATAGAAACAAATAACTGAGACTATGAATTCAGATTAGCAAGTTTTATGTTGTCTTGATCGTCTATTTGATTGGACTATGGTTTAGCTATTGTATTTCTGAACATTTGCTGACATGGTGCGGTATTTGATAATATATTGTGGCTCGACGTATAACTAGGCATTTGCGGCAATTGGTTTAGCTTGATCTTGTTACTTTTTTTCTTTCGGATTGTACTTCTCTTCTATCAGGATACTAGGGCTTAGTAGGGGCAATTAATGGTAGGTCATTTAGTTACATGCATTTATGGTTTTTTGCGTATTAAGAGATTATCTATTGTATCTTTTGCTTCTATATAACATTTTATTATTTATAAAGTTCTGATTTACAAAAAAAAAATAGAAGCACATTTGATTAATAAATACTAATTAAATTAATTCTCTTGTAAACTAATTTATTCAAAGTATGAATTAATCTTTTTCCTTGTCCTTTTCTCACTTTCATGTCTGTATTCTTAATTTCCTTGAAAGAGGTGGAGAGAGGAGCCAAGAGTCAAAATAATAGTGACTCATACTTGGTACCGAAGGCAAAACCACCTTTCCAACTAGTGGTTAGGCATACCTTAGATTGCAATTTATGCGGTGTTAGTATGTTGAGAGTAGTGTACAAATCACAAGCTGAAAAGGTTTCTGTTCTTACTTCATTTCAAAGCTTAAACCAAATGCGAGTGTACGAGTAAATCTGAAGACAATTTGCTAAGCTTGTCCAACAAATTCTATACAATATAGTCTCCATCATAACTTCAATCTATGAATGGATAGCCCTTCACTAGATAGACACCCTTGATACGAATATTTAAGTGTTGGCTTATTGATAAGCGATACAGTAACATGCTCAAATTGTTCCGTCCTAGACTTAAACGTTTGCAAGTAAGTTAACGAGTTAAAAATATAATTTTAATATGTTCTTTTGTATTTTTATCAAAAAATGTAAAATTAAATATTTAAATATTACTGATGTTTAATTTTAAAATTCAAATTAATAAAATTTAATATTTTTAAAAAATATAGTTTAAAAATGACAATCTCGTTGTTGATAAAAAAATATTTGTTATCGTGATTAATATTAACTTTATCGAACATATTAATAAATAATTCATGATATATAAGAATAATTTTAATAACTATATAATGGAATAATTTTTATGTAGTAACTATTTTAATTTATCTCCATGTAATTTTGAAAGATTTTTAATTTGTCAAATTTGTTAATTTGTTCATATAAATTAAATCTATATTTATCAATAGTCATATAAATCACAGACATATTTTTTTGCATCCATTTTTCTAGTTTTTTATTCTCTGAAAATCTATTTTTTTGTTAATTCTCATTAATCATAAAACTGAATCAATTCAACTAATTTAATTATAAAAGTTTTAAAAGGACTAAATATTCTATTTGATTTATTTTAATAAATTTTATTGTAAAAAATTATAAATTTATTAATTAATAGATCATTTTTATAAATTAATTATTTTTTATAAATCAAAACAAACAAGTTGCTTATTATTTTATGATTTTTAATAGATAAAGATTTATTTATTTTCAATTATTTAATTCTATTTGACCTTGTTTGTTGAAATTTTTAATTTTTATTTTATCACTTTAATTTTTATTACTACTTTTAAAATATTGGTACTCATTACCCTATGTGTGCTGTATTCGTCTAGATAGATGATAGGTTACACTTTCAAGGGAAATGAAATAAATTTCCACGTTCACCGTCACTAACACCCATCATCCCACGTGACGATGTGTTTTTGAAAAAAGATAATAAGTCTCTTTGGTTTTATGCATATTCCATGCTTTGTGATTTAATGTTGGCATTCCGATAGAGATGCTTCCTCCCAGTTTCCTTAGCCAGCCAGCTAAGACAGACACCCACGTGAGTGAGTCTTACTCTGGTGCAAGCGTTCGTTTCTTCATCCTTCGTGAAAAAAGACAAGTTGCCTCATTTGGAGTACGAATAACAATGAATTGAGTGGGATCGACTCAATTACAAGTCGAAATTCGAATACTACTCAAAATCTAGTCTGATTCAGAACGAAAGGTCCGAACCCGTTTGGAGTGTCTCTTAAAAACATCTTTTTTTATTATAACTAATCAAAATTATATTTTATTCGATGAACACCTAAAAAAAATCATGCTGAAACGCAAGATTTAATGAGATTCGATAATTCATATGCTATATCTAAAATACATTTTTCAATTTCAGTAGCTACGATTTTGCTAAGATTTACTTTGTTTTTATTCCTTATTTGTTTTAATTTTTGTGGATTTAATCAACGCAAATATATATTATGACTATGATTTGTATTACATTAATAAATATATGCAAGCAAGTGTTTTTTGGTTGAGGTTAGGATTGATATTAGATTAGGTCGATTTTTGTGGTATTAATTTTTGCTTGATTAAATACATATTTAGTCCTAATTTAGTTTGATCATTTAGATTAAGGTCTTAGATGATTAAATGCTATAATAAATGAGATTTAATTTATCAGAAAATTAATCAAGCAACATACTTAAGACTAAAGTGTTGACCAACCTTAGGATCTTGTGTGAGGATATTTAGGATTAACGAACTTAATTTTAAGCTTCTTGTATTGAATGTCTTTTATTCCAAATTATCTATAAACCAAGTAGGTAACTCAGATTTAAAAGAGAAAGGAATTCCTGTGAACATTAGGTTCGACTCGCTTAAGTGAAGCAAATCTTAAATCAATCCACTGTTACAGCTTTTAGTGTCTAATTCAATTGAATCTGATACCTTAGCTAATTTATGTCATTTGATTAAGTTTAGTCATTTTTAATTCATATTTTGCATCTTGCATACTTCATTCGCTTACTTTATTTTATTTTCAAATCAATCAATTATTGATTTTCTGAATAATTTTGCATCATTTAATTTAATTATCTTGCTTGTTAAAATCCTTTGGGTACGATATCCGGTTCTTACCATTTTATATTACTTGTCGACGGAGTATGCTTATCTCTAGTTGGTCTAGATATAATTTAATTTATATATTTTTTGGTAATTAAATTAAATTTATATTGTTTTGTTTAGACTGCAACAAACAAAGCAATATAAAAATTATATAAGGAAACTATAAGTATTCAAGAGAGAGAACTTTATTCAACGGAATGCCATGGAGAAAACAGATATGAACTTACATTATTATTCATCTCAGACAAATGATTTATGGGTTTAGAAGACAATGGAAACTTAATATAATAGGTTAAAAACAGCAAGTCCAGAAACATTTTCTGCCTGTATATAGTTTTGGTACAATAACAAGAAGTTGCTATTTAAGTTATAGAAACAATGGCGTAGGTAAAAGAAACTAGGGATGCTTCGAACTACCATGATTTGCAGGCAGCATAGTACCTTTCCACGGTGTCTCCTCTCCTGAATTTTTGGCGGGACGAGGCCTCTCAATATTTGGAGAACCTCTGGAGGACATCAAAGTAGTCAGGGAAAGTTTTTCTAGTGCAACCAGGGTCCCTGATAGTCACTGGAACTCCTCCACAGGCAGCAAGAGAGAATGTCATTGCCATTCTGTGATCATCGTAAGTGTCGATCTCTGCAACGTTTAGTTTCTCGGGTGGAGTGATCACACAATAATCTGAACCTTCTTCAACTATTGCCCCCAACTGACACATGGTCTCAATGTTAGAATCTAGACATAAATGTGAATGAGCTATTTGTATTTAGAGATCAGTATGAGTATAAATGCCACCAGGAACTGACCTTTCTGAGCTCTGTGCAAATAGCAACCATCCGTTCCGTCTCTTTCACTCTCCAGCTTGCCACTGAGAGTTAGAAAAAGAAGGGATTAGACCAACAACCTATGCACAAGGAAAGGAACCGTGATTTCTATGTATGTGTGCAAATGATCTTGTAAGCAGAGATTCAAGAAATTTTGAGGAAATTTAAACTTAAAACACAAGAATAGAAGGCTATGCCATAGCCACAATTTTTCAAGGGACTGCAGTTTTTTTATCAACTGATCCACAGCATCAGTTAGTATTTAAATATAATTATATGCATGCCTTGTAAATGTAGTTCTCAAACGTAGAATACAGGTTCCTCAACAGTCCTTTTGAAGTTTACTATAAGAATCAACTGGTCATATCGGAAGGATCTAACATACCATCTCTTATGGTGGTAGGGCCATCGGCAAAAAGTGCAACCACAGCCAGAGTCATCGCAACATCTGGCATTTTGTTCATGTTGACGTCAATAGCACGCAAATGCTTTCTACCAAAAGAATCTCGTGGTGGTCCAGTGACAGCAACACTATTCTCCATCCAGGTGACTTTAGCTCCCATTTTCTCAAGAACCTCAGCAAACTTTACATCTCCCTTGATTTTACCAAAATGAATTGAAAATCAGTAGGTTATAATAAATTGTGAAGGAATAAGTATGTCAAAAACTCTCTATTCAATACATGCATGTATAACGATGGATGCAAAAGTTCAAGAGTGAAATTCTAAGGAACTAGGAAGTCAATCCTAAGACAATATGATTATTCTGAGAATCATATGACAATTCTTTTGATTGGAGAAAGCAGTGCAAGCAGTAATTAGATGTACAGTGTCCTGAAGTTGGAGCAAATATTTAATAATTACAATAAAATTATTAAAAATACCTGTAAGCTGCTAGTTCCACACCCTTCAACAGTGATAGCAAATATTTAATAATTACAATGACATTATTAAAAATACCTGTAAGCTGCTAGTTCCACACCCTTCAACAGTGATAGTCCCACCACTTATTGCTGCACCAGCAAGAAAGTAGCTGGCACTTGAAGCATCACCTTCCACGTAAGCCTTTCCAGGAGATCTAATTAATTTTCATAATGTTAATTTCATTTCAAAGATAACTTATAAGTCAATGGATAATTGCATATACAAGAGAACCCTACTTGTATTTTTGACCTCCTCTAATAAGAAAACGATCCCAGCTATCAGTGTGGTCTACAGTGACTCCAAAGCGTTCCATTAACTTTATAGTCATATCAACGTAAGGGACAGAAATCAACTTATCGACAATCTCAATTTCCACATCACCAAGAGCCAAAGGAGCTGCCATGAGCAAAGCGGTCAAGTACTGACTACTTATAGATCCAGAAAGTTTAACCTGAAAGAGTTGGACCAGACATCGTCAATTAAGATGTTCAAGTCTAGCGCTTGTGAAAGGGGAGTTAGCATACATTCAATTTAGGTAAAAAAACTAGAAGACATTAATGCTCAAGCCCATTTTGCTATAAGATGAGTAAACACTGAAGTTTCAATTCAGAGAGGACAACTCTCTGTGCACCAGTGCAGAGAAAGCGCCCCTCATTCACGAGCATACCTCCACATGGAAGTGACAAGCCCAATTGCCAGCCACCATACAAGTTACTACCAGAGTGGATCCTACTCCCTTTATGTGGGAGCAAACAGAAATTAAGTTGGGTGTAATATGGTTTCTTAACCCAAAATTGAACATAACTTGCATCATTTCATGGTGCGTAAGGTTATGACATCACTAGAAAAGAAAAACAAGATGCGGGGAACAAATTGGATAGGAAACAAGATGTTACGAAAAGATGATTGAGATCGCACCTTTCCCCCAGGAAGCCCTCCCTTTGCATTTACGTGAACAGGAGGGCAATTTGTTGGAGAACAAGCAATGTCTGCACCAAGCTGCTTGAGACCGACAACCAAATCTCCAATTGGTCTCTCTCTCATTCGTGGTACCCCATCAAGTATATAACTGGAATTATTCAGATGTCAAACAAAAAAAAGATGTAATGTCGAGTTAGAAAGCTCTAAAAGAAAGGAGTGAGATTTATAAAGAATGCAAGAAGAGGTTGATTCAACTAAAGTTACTAAATGGCTATCACCCTGCATAGACAAATTGAATGCCGTGAAATTTGGCCGTATATCAATCGTTGACTTGAATCTCTCTATTAACCGTACTCTAAAAAAATTAATCTCATTCTAAAGAACTGAAATTTGCTGTACACTAGCTGGTAGCCAAATTGGACTCTACATAATGCTCAAGCCCACAACCGTGCAAACAATACCATATAAATGTCTACTTTGATAAGTGATGCAATCAAAAGTTGGCAGCAGTCTATGCAACCAAAAGTTGGCAGCAGTCTATGCAACTTGATCAATCAACCTCAACTCAAGTTTGAACAGTGATAGATCAAGCTGTTCTAAATAGGTACAATGAAACCTTTGTACTTTAATTTACTTAAACAGCAGAATAGAGGAAGGAAGGAGGTGAGCAGCATTAGAAAAACCTAGAATTTCCTCCAGCAGCAGAAACTGCAGCTGTCAGCGGACGCATTGCTGTTCCGGCATTTCCGAGGAAAAGTTCAACACTTTTAGTTGATTCTCCAACCGGAAAACGACCACCACAGCCTTCCACGATTGCTTGCTTGAGTTCACCATTGTGTTCAACTCGTAGTCCAAGTGTTTTCAATGCACCAAGCATGTAATGGATGTCATCACTACTCAACAAGTTATCCACAACAGTTTTACCCTAGAAAATACATGAAAACAGCAGTTATTCACCACCTTGAATATACAATTTCAAACTTATGCGGACAGTGTCTCATCTAAATAGATTATAATCATCATCCTACTTACACCCTTTCAACTGATCAAACAACATATTCTGAAGCAGACGCAGATTCAGCAACCAGCAAAACTTTAAAGCTTAATTTCCCCAACAACAAAACAAAAACTTTTTTTCCCAACTACTGTATCTTCTCGTAATACACCTTCTAAACAGATGATAAATAGATGATTCACTAATCACCCAGATATCAAATTTAACCAAAGGACAAGTAATGTAACAGAAGAAAGTTAGAAGTCAAACGCTTGAATACCTCAGAGAGTGCGGCGAGGAGAAGAATCCGATTGGAAAGGGACTTGGAACCCGGCAACTTAACGGTACCGGAGATTTCTTTGATGGGTCGCAGAACAATTTCCGGCGCAGCTGACGGTTTCTCCGCGGTGGCAACGGAAGCCGCGACCCTTAAACGACCAACCTGAACCACACCATTCGTAACACAAGCACCAACTCTCTGGGAACGCCTTAAACCCTCAAAAGACCCGTTTAGCTGGGATCTAAACGAAATTGAAGAAGGAGAATCGTGCTTGTGGGGTTTAGAGAGATTCGGGAAGGCACACAAGCCTTGCGAACCAGTGCAGAGTTTGCTAACTTGCGCCATTTCTCTCTTCACACACCTGTGAAAATGAACCAAAGAGGACAAAGACGTTTGCTTTGTTTTGAGAAGTTAAGGGGTTAGTTGTGAGAAAAAGAAGAGTTGGGTTGGTGGTTTGGGTTGGTGACTCTCGAGTTTTGACCTTTGTTGACCGTTTTGTACATAAGGGGTTTTAGGTGGAAGCTATAGGCTATGGTTTCTTCGAGGGTAGTTTAGAGATTTCAGACACGAAGGGGTTGGGTTTGGTAAGGCATGTGTGCGTAGGATTGTACACCCTAACGCCACAGCGGGACCGGCGACACCAACCCCAATGACGGGGAGCCTGAGGATGACAATCGCATTTCCAAATTAGGCATTTTGCAATAAAAGGATTATATTAATTGTCTTATTAATCTTAGATTTGACTAGTAAATAATATTAATTATGTATTTAAAAATATTTAATTAAATAAATCATAAAAATATAAATATTATATCTTATTATTTTTTTGAATATTCTCATAAAATTTATATTATATATATATATTCACAAAAAATAAGTTTATAACTCTAATACAAAATATAACATATAATAATAATAATAATAATATGACAGTTTGAATAATTTGTAATAACTTTTAGGCATAATCGTCTTTTTATCTTTTAATTTTTCAATTGTTAAAACAAAGCGCTCTTTATATGAGCATTTTCAAAAACAACAGAGTGAGTTCAATCCGTTAACCTAATCAATTAATTACTAAATATGATTTGAAATGGTCAAACTGTCAAATTCCTCCCAATTTGTCAAAATAATAGTTTATTAGTCATTTTTCAAAAAAGGCTTTAGGCTATGCTTGGTTAGATATAAGGTTTTTAATAGAATGAAATTAAATAGAATATAATGTAAATTGATATAATATTAGAAAATTATTATTTAAGATTGATGGAAGGGTTCATAATATAATATAGTAAAATGTTGTTTATCATTTTACATTTCACTTTAAACTCTCTAAATTAGAGATAACTTATTTATATTATTGAAGATAGAATGAGATGTAATATGAAACTTTCTATTTCCATCCAATTTTTACGAAACTTTCTATTTCTCAAACGATAAAATAATATCACATTTTATTTCATTCCATTAATAACTACTTAACCCAACATAGCCTTAGTCTAACAAAAGTAACCAGTCAGATATTAATCAAACTTATATTAATCGAATTTTAGATCGAATTTAAAATTGGTCAGTAAGGCCCAGTTAGGTTTAAATCAAAAAATTAAAAATTTTCTAAATAAAAATTAATTAATTAATTATAGCTTATATTAATTTACGAAAAAATTAATAATCAGTCTTTAATAATAAAATTAAAAAATTAACTAATTTCAAATATTTTAAATTAATAGAACCGATTTTAATCATTTTAGTTTGCACATCTGCGTATCATTTTATGATTCTCGAATCTAACATCAAATCTTTGGCATATAGTACTTAGTCGCCAGCCAAAATATGACGGTAAAATTGGAAATTACACATAAATTGTTGATTGTATGTATGTGTGTTTGAATAAAGTATTTAATGAATTAATAAGTTCCGATAAATTTCATCTACCTAATTTATTTACACTCTAACTTGACATTGCTTTTAATTTATCATTATTTGGATTAAAACAATAACAATATTTAGTATAGATCTTGCTAAGTATAATAATACGCAATCTTATCATTAACTAAGAGGAACACTATTTCTTTTCTTTTTTTTTGGAATAAAATCAACATTAACGCAAAAAACGGATAAAGGCAGGAAAGACAAAGAAAACTAACCCAAACCATAGGCTTATCCCGTATATTCGGAACCTAATAGCCTTTCCCCCTCAACAATAACAGAAGTCGAACAATCTGAATTTAAAATGGAGACTAAACAAGAAAGACGATCAGTCCAGTGATGTGGGTTTGCATGTAATAAGGCTACCCTGGCTAAAGCATGAGCCGCCTTATTGGCAATC
>JANZLC010000009.1:23939566-23951906 GCA_026413385.1 Erythroxylum gracilipes
CTTGGCAAGCTGTTGGTCTTTTAGCCAAGAAAGAGCTTCCCTTATAGACATAATTTCGGCAAGAACTGGGTCAAACATGATAGGAAAAACAAGTTTGAATTTAGATTTGGATGACTCAAATTTGATTAGAATTTAAAAAATTAATAATTTTTATTGTTAAAAACTAATTAATTTATTATTTAATTGATAAATTTTTTATTAAACTTTTAAATTTTTAATTGATAAATATAGTTTTTTATTTTTAAAATTTTTAATTTTATTTAATCACAGTCTACTATTAATTAAAATTTTTATTTTACCTTTTATTAAAATGCTTTAAACTACACTCAAATCATTAAGAGGGTGGAGCCATGCCCAACCGAGCCTAAAACTATGCCTAATTTTGACACGTGACGTTTCTAACCACGAGCCCCAAGTTTAGTTACGCCTCACTGTGAATCAAGTGAGACGGAATATGCCCAAATGAATATGCCAAAATCCTTTGGTTGGTGTCTGCATCAAACACGAAATAATATTACGTCCTAAACCTCTGATTGCTTGATGGAAGGAACTTTTGGTTGGAAGGAAGAACAAGATGGATAAAGTGAGCGTATGAGAACAGGAAGTCCTCTTTCCTTTCCCTACCCATAAGTGGACCCTTTGAAACAAAACCTGTAAGTTTTGCACATGCCAAGCAATAATGGACTGGATTAGCCAAGAATTGCTTTGAGTGGCTTGCAATTATCAACGACCAAATGTACCAGGGACGTACCATCCACCTTTCATCATCTTTTGTAGGTACACATAATCTGCCTTTTCAACCACTCAATCTCCAACTTTTTCTTGTTAAACACCTGCAAACCAGAATGTCCTCACCAACCGATGAAATTACCAATGTATATGAAATGGTATGAAGTATCTAACCAAGTTCGAGGTTAACTATTTCTTAGATGCTATGGTTTTGAAAAGTTCATTCTCAGCAATCAATAGAAAGCCAACATCAGAAGTATGGATACAATGTTCTGATTATGCTTAAAGGGTGAATACAACCGCCAAGCTCATTATGAGTAACCAAGGACAGTGAAAAATTGCAAACAGGTCGCAGAGTTGTTACAAAAACAAAAATCTCCATAAACGAAATCTTCCCTTTGATCTATGTCAATCCATTGATCACTAACAAGCAACAGTAGATAATTCTACTTTTGCTTTTATTGAAACAGAAGAGACCAAAATGATGAGGAAAGTCCTGTGTTTGGTCTCTTCGTCGTATCCTCCCCAATCCAAACCCAAATTTTTCTGACAAAAGATAGAGTTTATGGATGATTAGTTACACAACCTAACTAACTTCTTTGGCAGCTGCAATGACAGCCTCTGCAGTAAGACCGTATTCCTTGTAGATCGTTCCTGCGGGTGCACTAGCCCCAAAACGGTCAATACCAATAGCCTTACCTTTGCTTCCAACAATCTTTTCCCATCCAAATGTTGATCCAGCTTCAATGCTAACCCTGGCAGTGACAGCTGCTGGCAACACACTTTCCTTGTAGGCATCTGATTGCTCATCAAAGAGCTCCCATGATACCAAGGAAACAACTCTCACCGCCTTGCCCTCCTTTCTGAGTTCTTTGGCAGCCTCTGCAGCAATGGGCAATTCGGAACCAGTACCGACCAAAATAACATCAGGCTTGTTACCTGAAGAGTTATCTGAAACAATGTAGCCACCCTTTTCAACCCCTTCAATGGAGGTTCCAGTAAGTTGGGGAAGCTTTTGCCTGGAGAGGGCAAGGATAGAGGGTCTCTTCCTGTTAAGTACAGCAACTTTATAAGCACCAGCAGTTTCATTTCCGTCAGCTGGACGGAGCATCAAAATGTTAGGCATTGCACGGAAACTTGCCAAATGCTCAATCGGCTGATGAGTCGGTCCATCCTCCCCAAGACCTATTGAATCATGGGTCATAACATAAATGACTCCAGCCTCAGACAAGGCAGAGATTCTTATGGCAGCTCTCATGTAATCAGTGAAAACAAAGAAAGTTGCACAATATGGAATCAAGCCAGGGCTATGAAGTGCAATGCCATTGCATATGCTTCCCATTCCATGCTCCCTGACACCAAACCTGACATTACGTTCTTCAGGAGTGCCTTTCTGAAAATCTCCAAACATTTTCAGTAAGGTCATGTTGGAAGAGGCAAGGTCAGCACTGCCACCAAGAAGACCAGGAAGGACCTTTGCAAGGGCATTAAGGTTTTGCTGAGACAAATTTCTGGTGGCATCTGCTGGACTCTCTGGAGTGTATGTCTGGAAAATGGGAAAATACAAACGTATTAGACAAGTAATCATCATTTCAGGTGCACAACTGATCCAATGATGAACTCTGCAGAGTCTCCTAAACTAATAGACCAGGAAAATCAACTCCAGTCCCTGATTCAGCAGTTTGCACACAAATTGGAAACAGAGGATTAAATTCAAAGATAGACATCTGAGTGGAAGTCATAGATAACAAATGCCCGAAAGTATTCATGTCAAATTCTACTCACTGGAAGTGCTTTCTCCCAACCGGCAGGCAGTCCACCAGTGATGATGGACTTCAGCTCTGCAGCTTCTTCTGGGTATTTCTTCTCATATTCTGCAAATTTGGCATTCCACTCTGTTTCAAGAGAAGCACCCTCGGGCACATGGCGGCTCCAATGCCTGAAACAAGGCATGGAATTTGATTATTATCAAATAAAGTAAACCCTCAGGAAAATTCAGAAAGTTTTCAAGGACTATAAATGTGGCATAGTAGAAAACGTACTTTTTAACATCCTCAGGAACGTGGAAAGGCTCATAAGGCCAAGCCAAGTTCTTCCTAGTTGCTTCAACTTCCTTGGCCCCCAGTGCACTGCCATGTACACTATAAGAGTTTGCCTTGTTAGGAGATCCATAACCTATTGTTGTTGTCACCTGAAAAGAAAGAAAAAATTCAGTAAAGCCCATGAGTGTATGGAAATCACGAACCGAAGTAGTATCAGACATCAAACTACAATGAGGACTTGCGCCCTAAACTAACGAACAATTTAAGAGAGGAAATGTCTAACCTTGATCAAGGTGGGTTTGTCTTTGACAGCCTTTGCCTCCTTGATGGCAGCTCGAATATCATCGTAGCCAGTGTTTCCATTCTTCACCCAGATAACATGCCATCCAAGAGATTCAAAACGTGCACCAACGTCCTCTGTGAATGCTATCTCAGTGTCACCATCAATTGAGATGTGATTGTCATCATAAAAAGCAATCAACTTTCCAAGTCCCCAGTGTCCAGCAAGAGAAGAGGCTTCATTGGAAATTCCCTCCATTTGACAACCATCTCCCAATATAACATACCTATATCATATCAATCGTATAGTTAGATATGTCATAAACCAACAACAGAAGATCGACAAGTTAACCATATAAAGAGATCAAATACGTGTAGTGGTCAACAATCTCCGCATCTGGTTTGTTGTAACGTGCAGCCAGGTGCCTTTCTGCAAGGGCCAATCCAACAGCATTTGCTATACCCTGTCCAAGCGGACCTATATAGGAAAAAGTTCATAGTTTCATTGCATCTAAGAGACACCAAATTCACCAAAAACAAGTAAAAGTAAGCAAAAACTGAAGCTATTATCTAACCAGTCGTAACTTCAACACCAGGAGTTTCAAAGTTCTCTGGGTGTCCTGGGGTCTTGCTTCCCCATTGACGAAATTGCTTCAAATCTTCCTCCTACGAATTCAAGTTGTACCCAGTCGAAGATGAGTTCAACAGCATATAAAAAACAATTAATGCAGCAACGTAATCATTGAACTTGAAACTACTCTTAAATTATCAAAAACTATAGCCAACAACAAAGCAAATTAGTACAGCTAAACCCGTCATGCAGAGAAAATATTGGGGTTTTCAACAAAAGTTGAAGATTAATTCTCATAAAACCCAAAAAAAAGAGGGCACTCACCAGAACACTATCATAACCAGCTAGGTGAAGCAAAGCATACTGCAACATACACCCATGTCCAGCTGACAAAACGAACCGATCACGGTTAAACCAATAAGGGTTCTTCGGGTTATATCTCATGACTTCATCGTACAAGATATGACCGATCGGAGCACAACCCATGGGCAAACCGGGGTGACCCGAATTGGCCTTCTCAACAGCGTCAATAGCAAGGAATCTAATAGTGTTGACGGACTTCTCAACCAACGAAGTCCCGGCGGTTACGTCGAGAGTTTCAACGGCGGCAGCTCGGACCTGACGCTGGTTACGCGTCGGAAGGCGGCGGGGGCGGCGGGTGGATGACTTTGGTGGGTTGGTCGATTTGAGACCGGAGAATGAGGGGAGAGAGAAGGTGGTTGGAGATGAGAGACGAACGTGGTCGGATAACTGAGCCGAGCCATGGTGAGAGATGGTTCGAGCCAAGAGGGCCTGAGACAGAGTGAGAGAGGATGTTGACGCCATTTTTGGTCCGCGACACCTCTCTCTCTAATTGACCTTTTCCGCTTAGTTATGAGAGAAACGAAGACTGAAGTGAATAGAGAGTTGTGTTTCAGTTTCTTCTTATTCGTTTTCTTTTAAGAAAATGGGAGAGCCAACAACTCCCGACCTGCACCAAGAATTCTCGTTATTATCGTCTAATCATGAATAGACAGGTGAGAAGCACTGACCGTTAGATTGAGCTGGTAGCTCAATCTGCACCGTTGACTGTGGGTAAGAGTTCGGAAATGCTCTGCCTTTCGTTTTTTTCATAATTTCTTCCGATTATAAAATTTTCAGTGTTTAGTTTAAATTTTAAAACTAATGTTAAAATTTTTTATTTTTTATTTTTGAATTTTATAAAAATAATTAAATATTAAATTCTCTACTAAAGTAACTCGCGTGAAAAATCATATTAAATTAGTATTTTCATCACGTATTTATTATAGTTTTTACATATAAATTTTATTATTTAATAAATTATAAATTTAAAAAGTTAAAAAAAATTATGCACTCGTGCTTTATTTTATTTTTGATACTCGTCATAAGACTTTGCGTTTTAACGAAACTAAATATGTGATAATCACGTAAATTATATTAACATAAAATTTAATATTCAATTATTTTTATAAAATATTAAAAGTTATTTTAAAGTTTAAGTTAATATTATAAAATTAAGTAAATTTTTAAATTTTGATATAATTAAGGTTGAAGTAAATATTAAAAAATTAAGTAAAGTATGATTTTTTTTTAATTAATCCATTTTTTTATTTTTCTTAAGTCCTTAAATTTTCTGATTTATATGTTTGACCTTTAAGTTGTTCCCTGTAGAGTAGTATCTTTAAGACGTTTGTTGTCTGTTCCGAGGCAACCAACCACCCAATACCAATAGCCTAATAGGTTGTGCTAAAGGTTATACAAGTTCAAGATTGTATATTAAATATTTTAAATATTATAGAAATTTATTTATATATTTCATACTAATTAATTTTAATGCCCTTTACGTCAAAATCCATTACTAATCAATTTATCTATTTTAAATAATTAACTTTTATATAATTTATTTAAGATACATAATTATTGAATTAAAAATGCTCCTTAAAAATAGTTAAACTTTAATAATTATAAGTTATTATCATTTTTTAATTTTTAGAATGAAAAATAGATAATTTTAATAATATTGCTTAATTAACTTCCTCTAAAAGTACATATTACCTAACTGGGTTAGACATGATCAAGGCAGCTCACCAAACTGGTTTAAGTGGCAAATCATTGTCTTATTTTAAGTTTACTTTCTTCAAAGATATGCACAGCCGAAACATGCACATATCAATGTTTTTCACGCATTCGTACCTACCCCCATAGAAAGTCCATAATAATTTAATTTGGTGCCTTGATTCATCGAGTGCTTGAAAACACAATGAGGAGCGGAGCGTAAGGCTTTCTGTTATATACCTAGGGTTGGCAGAATTAGTATGGATTGGTCTAGTTTAAAATTAAGAAATTATTTTTATTACATTTTAACCGAGTTTAAATTTAAAAATTAGATAAAAACTCCAACAATTCAAATTTTATTTTAAAAATAAGAATAATTTAATTTGATTTTCAAAATAATATCATTTTTATTTATTAAATTCAAACTGGGTTCAGCACAACTTAAAGCCACTTGTAAGATATCACTGGCAGACCAGCGCAATCTATTGCCACTCTTAAATCAACATCGAGCTTATATTATAAAGAGGCACATGTCGGGACAGCTAAAATTGCATACTTGTACTGAGTTGAATGTTCCCCACATGCGAAAGGATGATTATATTAGTAATTCAACATTTGCTACACTATTAAACTACCAAAGTTGTAAAAGAATTACTCTAATCTCATTAGATTCCCAAGAAATCAAATTTATGAGCACCTTAATTGTAAGGATTAGTCAGGCATTTCGGGCTTACCAAGCAAAAATTGAGACTTTTGATTGACTTATTAGATTTGGTCCCCTAGGAATACTTGAGTTGGTAGAGTTAGAAAATATGGGATCAAAAGGTTCTATATTCAAATCTCCTATTTACACTCTCCCGATTGAACTTGTCGTATAAAATTTGTCTAATGTAAAATGGTCGATTGGTGTAATTTGCAAGTTATTGCATCAATATGAAAATTTATCTAGTACACATCTAAATGATAACGACTGCGAATTCCTTCGTTAAAAAAAAGAGTTATCGGATTTGGACTCATCGGGAGTAATAAGACTCAAACCCAACACTCTAATAAATTAAGAAAATTCTCCTTATAAAAAAAGTAAGATTTAGTTTCAAAAGAAACTATTAAATAAAAATTAAATAATTTATTTTAAGATATAAAAATTAATTAATTAATTAATTTTTAATAACAAAAATTACTAAACTAAATGAAAGCACAAAATTAAAAATAAAAAAGGCTCTTTCAGCTCATAAATGAAAACCAACGCTTTAATATATAGCTAAAAGCAGTCAAAAGCCTCCAAAGAACGTTCGATGCCATCGGCTAAGAGAGTCAGACGTGTCATCGTCAAAGTTTTCCTCATCAACGCGATGTTAAATTACATGAAATGTGTGAAAAGCAAGAACATAGAACCCCATTTAGGAAAACTGTAACACTATGAGAACTTGCCTAATGATTCATTCAACCAAAGGGTCACTAAAATTGAATAGGGGATCAAGGGAAATCAAGAAATATGTTTCCTGTAAATGCTAATCATAGTTTGTCTAAAGTGAATTACGCTTAAAGCAAGATTGTCATTCTCATTACGATGTAGCACTCTAATGGATTTGTCAAAGCTGGAAATATAGTTCTTACCTATATTGTCTTGCTTAGCCTGAGAGGCAAATGACTCGTTTGTTTCGTTTCAATGAGAGAGACCGGATCGTAACTAGTGTCATCTCCAGTCCACAATTTACATCATTTTGTTCCGTTTACAACTCGATTCTGAATTCCTTATCCCTCTTCTAGTCACGGAATATGCTGCTGTGGCTGGTTTAAGTGATGGTGCTTTGTCGATGTAAGCATATCTTTCATTCCCATTCCAGTACAAAATTACCCGGTTTGTGCAAGCATGTGACCAGCTATCACCTGCCGATTATGAAGAAACAACAAACAGATAAAGCTGTAGCACCCGAAACATGTGATTTGCAAGTTACTATGCGCACTCCGACTGTTACCAACGTATACTGAAACGTAATGACTACTGATTCTAAGAACATAAAAAAAGGATAAGGCTATATCATCCAAGCAAGCAATTAACCACCAAACAGATAAACGAGGACAGAGATGGTAAGGTTGCAGCATGGCCGCAACAATTCTAAGGAAGTAATAGTTGTTCATAAATAAAAAAGAAACTTACCCAGAGCAAGAGATAGTTGAAAGGATCCTTCAACGACTTTGGTTGTGACCTGATTCATTAAGACAACCTGAAAAATGGAAGAATGTTTATTAAAGCAAAGAAACACAAGCAACATACCTCATTTAAATTTGTTTTTTACTTGATATTGGTTTTTCTTATCACTTTGTACATTACTAGGATCAGCCATTCCACATAGAGTGCGAGTTCTTTAACTTGAAGTTTCCACACAGGATTTTGAATGGAAGGGCTTGGGAAGAGAAGACCAAAGATCAGTATAAGAAAAGAATAATATCGAAATAAGCGAGTCCATGGATAAAAGACATTAGATCTTTGACCTTATTTCGAAACCCAAAAGATCGGGTTTTAAATCAAGTCATGCATTGTGATACGTCAAGCTATTTAATGTTCTTGGATGTGCATCTAAAAGATGTCTCATATACCCAGGAAGAATTGAGAAAAGATACAAGCAAGAAGAAAGCTTTTAATTAGCTCTAGCGTCAGCCCGAGTTGGTAAAAGAGATTTGTACCGAAATCAACAAACAATACTTGATTTGATCAAATTTCGAGTTTAAGTTCAAGGCTGACTAAACAGGAAAATTTTCACGACTTCAGGCCGAAATTCAGGCAGACAGGACCCAATCTCACCTAAGCCCCGAATTATAACCCAAAGTGATATTCAGCACAGACTCAAACTATAAAAAGATTCAAACTGGCTAGGCCCCGATCCATTGCCAAGCTTAGCAATAACTATAGAAGAAATTACGACTTCCATTATAACTTCCAACTGCAGAATTTGTGAAGTAAAACAAAATTGTTACCGCTAAACAGAACTCTTTTGCAAGCTTCATTAACTTCAGTGCTATCCCACCGAGCACCCTTGTCCTGAGAGCTAAGTCTTCAAAGTCTTGGCGGAAGTGAAAAGTTACACTATCAATGATAACAATCTTCACCTATTAACATAAATGGTAAGCATTCAATGAATCAGACATCTTTAACTCCTGTAGAGCCATTCTTCGGATCAAAGCAGCGCATGAAGACAATAGGAAATCAGGGTATTAACATAGAAGAACAAGAGTTCCCTTCTTTCTTTGAAAGCAAGTTGTTGGAAATTTAGACCTCCCAAAATCACACTTAA
The DNA here is from genome assembly GCA_026413385.1 of Erythroxylum gracilipes. Classification (NCBI taxonomy): domain Eukaryota; kingdom Viridiplantae; phylum Streptophyta; class Magnoliopsida; order Malpighiales; family Erythroxylaceae; genus Erythroxylum; species Erythroxylum gracilipes. Next base: position 23,948,539 of record JANZLC010000009.1, read on the forward strand.
GAATATTTTATAGACAAATAATAATAACACAAAAGAATTTACGTGAAAACTCCCAAACCAGAGAAAAAACCACCGTAATTGAGAAGAAAATCCACTATATAAAAAAATCCTTACAATCACACAATTTTTTCCTCTCACCCAATTCCCAATATACCAACTCACCCATAAAAAAATATCCAAAAGAAACTCCAACTTTCACCTCAAAAGAGGAATTTAACTAGAGTCAAATTTGTCATACAAATCTTTGACTTTGTATTGGTACATTAAACAAGGAGGTAGCAACCTCCTAATATAAGCAAGAGCCTTGCCCTAATTGTTTTTCCCAACCAATATGGGACAAACAAAGGAGCCAAAACTCAACAGTCTCTACCTTGGCGACTTTGGTTGATCCCACAACCACACTTCACCTCAATGAAGATCTCCTGAAAATAACATAACTCTAAATGTAGAGAATTATCATGTTTCACAGCATCATGCTCCACCATAAAAGCATACCTACTCAGAGTAAACCAATTCCAACCCTTTTACTTCGGCACATATTGAAAATATCCTTGCTAAAAAATTATGGTGCAACTCTCATGTTTGACTTTCCTGGAAGTTCATTAGCTATCAACATAAATTCCACCACACACTTTGTATTAATGCTAAACCAATGCCTATGTGCAAACTTGTGGACCTGCTAACAGTAACACATCCTCTATCATGGAAACTTTGGGATTAGCGGCATGCTATGAGGATGTACATGCCTCCCCCTTTTTTAACGAACAAAAGCATCATCCACGGAGACAATGTTAGCAACATTGTCAGTCTCTCCATTAATTGACCCAGAGCCTCTTGCCGAACCCGCTTCACCTCTCGAATAATTTTTCTTCACGTGCTCAGATTGTCCACATGTCTAGCATACTATATTTTTCTTCTTGGAGTTTTTCTTTTGATATCCAGCTACCACCAGAGTTAGGTCTTCAGGAGGAACATTTTTTCACCACCCAGTCTTCTCTCTTTTGAAAAGAGTTTTTCGGTAACTTCAAAAAAAACTATCTTCTCCTTCCTATGAATCAAAATAGGTTTCATGTATTCATATGAAGGTAAAAGAGACCAGATGAGTCTCAAAGCTTGATCCTCATCCTCTATATGAACTTTAATTACCTCCAGTTCAGAGACGATCCCATTGAGAACACTTAAATAATCTGAAATTGTAGTACCTTCCCTCATCTGCAGCATATGGAACTGCTCCTTTAGGTACACCCGATTTGAGACGCCCTTTTTTTGATACAACTTCTCAAACTATTCCCAGAGCTCCTTTGCTATAGATATTCCATGCACATTCATAAGGACATTCTTCGCCAAACACAATCGTATCTCACTTGCTGCTCTTAAATACAGATCCTCCCAATCTTCATCACTCATACTAGATCTATCCATACTAGCCATTTTGCCAGTATCACTAGTAGGAGTGATAATATCAAGGATTTGTCTGCCTTTCAATGCCTTATGTAACCCCAACTGAATCAAAATGTCCCTGACTTGCACTTGCCACAAGCCAAAATTGATTCTCCAGCCAAATTTCTTGTGCTCTTCTGCCTTGATGAATTTTACTGTAGAAATGAATAGTACACTAGGTAAGTTCCCAGGAAAGAGAGGTGGGTCACAAAGGACACACTTAAATGCCAAGTCTTTCCTTAGCCAGAACTTTCCTAGACATGCACTTCTACATTACCACACCAAAGCTCCACCGCACCAAATAAACCTTTCTCAAAAAAATCTTTTCTGATGTGAAAAATTAGTCAAAGCTGTGACCACAGAGCATATATAGAATTTTCAAGAAAAAAAACCTTGGCTTTGATACCAATTGTTGGAAATTTAGACCTCCCGAACCCACACCCAAGGATATTTTATAGATAAAAATATCAAAAAATAGGGAAATAATAGCAACACAAGAGAATTTACGTGGAAACTCCCAAATCGGAGAAAAAACTACAGGCACTGAAAAGAAAATCCACTATGTGAAAAATTCTTACAATCACACAATTTTTCCTATCACCCAATTCCCAATACACCAATACACCAACAAAGAAATACCTAAAACAAATTCTCCAGCTCTCACCTCAAAAGAGGAATTTAATTCGAGTCAAATTTGTCATACCAATTTTTGACTTTGTATTGGTACATTAACCAAGGAGGTAGCAACCTCCTTATATAGGCAAGAGCTTTGCCCCAATTATTTTCCCCAACCAATATGGGATAAACAAAGGAGCCAAAACTCAACAATTTCCTTCTTGTAGAGTACTGTAATTTATATAAATAGTTTAAGAGTTAACCAATACCTGTGTGTCTTTTTCCGGGGTGGATCTAAGCAAACTCATCTATGTTATCTACGATAAGGGTGATGCTACTAAAAAGAAAAGAGGGTTACAAAGCAAGAGGCTCGATAGACCTAGAAAAAACTTTTATTAGCTTAATGTTTCAAATTGATTTAGACTTAAATCGATTAAGGCTTTAGGCCTTTACTACAGCTGATCAACTAACATTTTCTTTGGTATGTGAACTGCAAGGACCAAAGGAATGTCAAACTTGAAGAAGTTGTGTTCATTCCAAAATGGGACGTCAAGGTGCATGAATCCATCTCTAGTTATCCTACAGTCAGAATCTAGCTTTATAGGGGCATTATCTTTCCTAAAGACATGAGATTATTAGGGAAGAACTCTTGGAAGACTATTTTAAGCTAAGTTAAAGTGAAGACAAGGTAAAATTTCCTCAAACTCATTTGGTTAATTTAGATCCTAGATTTTTATTCAACTTATTTACGATCGGTTCTTAGTGCATTTATGTCTGGAATTGATACTTCCCTAAAAAGTGAAGCCTAATGGGGTGTTTGGTTGACTGGAATTATCATTCCATTCCCGATCCATTTTTAGTAATACGTAATTCTCTTGTTTGGTTAAAGAAAACATACAAAATGTATAATCAAATGGTTGACTTATTGTAACAGCCCAGACCACTCGCTTGCAGATATTGTTCACTTTGGGCCAAATCCTTAGTGCTCCCAACCCACACGGTTTTCCATTTCCAGCGCGTAGGCCTCTTTTGGACACTACTCCCATAGGACTTCCCAGGAGGTCACCCAACCTAGTACTACTCTTGCCCAAGCATGTTTAACTTCAGAGTTCTGATGGGATCTAGTGCGTTAGGGCCTGAAAAATGCATATGCAAGGGGAAGATATCCACACCTTTATAAGGAGTGCTTCATTCTCATTCCCAACTGATATGGAATAGAACCCATAGCCTTAGTGCTGTTAAGTCAAAATTGACTTTACGTATTGGAAGATTTTGATGACAAACAAAAAGAAGATAAAATGAAAAGCAGACGA
>JANZLC010000009.1:23952006-23965515 GCA_026413385.1 Erythroxylum gracilipes
ATAACTCTCAATGCAGAGAATTATCATGCTTCACAGCATCATGCTCCACCATAAAAGCATACCCACTCAGAATAAACTAATTCCAAGCCTTTTACTTCGGCACATGTCGAAAATAACCTTGCTGAAAAATTATGGTGTAACTCCCATGTTTAGCTATCCTAAAAATTCATCAGCTATCGACATAAATTCCACCACACCTTGCATGAGGATGTACATGCTCTTTTTTTAGAGAACAAAATTATCATCCATGGAGACAATGTTAGTGACATTGTCAGTCTCTCCATTAACTAACCCAGAGCCTCTTGCTGAACCAGCTTCAACTCTCAAATAATTTTTCTTCACATACCCAGATTGTCCACACGTCCAGCATACTATATTTTTCTTAATGGAGTTCTTCCGATATCCAGCTACCACCACAGCTGAGTCTTCTGGAGGAACATTTTTTCCACCACCCAGTCTGCTCTCTTCTGAAAAGAGTTTTCTAGTAACTTCAAAAAAACTATCTTCTCCTTCCTATGAATCAAAATAGGTTCCATGTGTTCATATAAAAGTGGAAGAAACCAGATGAGTCTCAAATCTTGATCTTCATCATCTATATGAACACCAATTACTTCCAGTTCAGAGACAATCCCATTGAAAACACTTAAATGATCTGAAATTGTAATACTTTCCCTCATCTTCAGTGTATGAAACTGCTCCTTTAAATATACCCGATTTGAGACACCCTTTGTTTGATACAACTCTTCGAGCTTTTCCCAGAACTCCTTTGCTATAGATATTTCATGCACATTCGTAAGGACATTTTTAGCCAAGCACAATCGTAGGACATTTTTAGCCAAGCACAATCGTATCTCACTTGCTGCTCTCAAATTCAGATCCTCTCAATCTTCATCGCTCATACTAGATCTATCCGTACTAATCGTTTTGCCAGTATCACTAGTAGTAGTGCTAATATCAGGGATTTGTCTGCCTTTCAATGCCTTGTGTAACCCCTACTAAATCAAAATGTCCTTGACTTGCACTTGCCACAAGCCAAAATTGATTCTCCCATTGAATTTTTCCACCTCAAATCTAAGAAAATTCGAAGCTCTATTTTCTGACATTTTTCTTGTGCTCTTCTGCCTTGATGAATTTTACCGTAGAAATAAATAGTACACTACTAAGTTCCCAAGAAAGAGAGATGGGTCACAAAGGACACACTTAAATACCAAGTCTTTCGCTAGCCAGAACTTTCCTAAATATGCACTTCTACACTACCACACCAAAGCTCCACCGTATCAAATGAACTTTTTTCAAGAAAATCTTTTCTGATGTAAAAGACCAGTCAAAATTGCGATCATAAAGCATACTTAGAATTAAAAAAAAACACACACACACCTTAGCTCTGATACCAATTGTTAGGAATTTAGATCTCCCGAACACACATCTTAGCTATGATACCAAATTGTTGAGTTTTGACTCTTTTATTTGTCTCATATTAGTTGGGAAAAATAATTGAGATTAATGTACCAATACAAAGCCAAAGATTTGTATGATAAAATTGACTCTAGTTAAATTCCTCTTTTAAGGTGGAGTTGAAGAGTTTGCTTTGAGTATTTCTTTATAGGTGTGTTGGTGTATTGGAGATTGGGTGAGAAGAAAAATTATGTGAATGTAAGAATTTTTCACATAGTGGATTTTCTTCTCGGTACCCGTGGTTTTCTCAGGTTTGGGAGTTTTCACGTAAATTCTCTTGTGTTGTTATTATTTCTCTATTTTTTGATATTTTTGTCTATAAAATATCATTGGGCGTGGGTTCGAGAGTTCTAAATTCCCAACAATTGGTATCAGAGCTAAAATGTGTTTTTTCTTGAAAATTCTAAATATGTTCTGTGGTCGCAGTTTTGACTGATCTTCCACATCAGAAAAAATTTTCTTAAAAAAGGTTCATTTGGTGCAACGGAGCTTTGGTGTAGTAGTGTGGAAATGCATGTCTAAGAAAGTTCTAGCTAAGGAAAGATTTGATATTTAAGTGTGTCCTTTGTGACCCACCTCTCTTTTCTGAGAACTTACCTGGTGTACTATTCATTTTTACGATAAAATTCATCAAAGCAGAAGAGCACAGGAAAAAAGTCAAGAAATAGGGCTTCGAATCCTCTAAGATTTGAGGTGAAGAAATTCGGCGAGAGAATCAATTTTGGCTTGTGAAAAGTGCAAGTCAAGGACATTTTGATTCAGTCGGGATTACACAAGGCATTGAAAGGCAGACAAATCCCTGATATTAGCACTACTAATAGTGATACTGGCAAAACGACTAGTACAGACAGATCTAGTATAAGCGATAAAAATTGGGAGGATCTGGATTTGAGAGCAGCAAGTGAGACGTGATTGTGTTTGGCTAAGAATGTCCTTGCGAATGTGCATGAACTATCTACATAAAAGGAGCTCTGGAAAAAGCTCGAGGAGTTATATCAAACAAAGGGCGTCTCAAATCGGGTGTGCCTAAAGGAACTGTTTTATACACTGCGGATGAGGGAAGGTACTACAATTTCAGATCATTTAAGTGTTCCCAATGGGATCGTCTCTGAACTGGAGGCAATTGGAGTTCATATAAATGATGAGGATCAAGCTTTGAGACTCATCTGGTCTCTTCCACCTTCATATGAACACATGAAACCTATTTTGATTCATGGGAAGGAGAAGATAATTTTTTCTGAAGTTACTGGAAAACTCTTTTTAGAAGAGAAAAGACTGGGTGGTGGAAAAAATGTTCTTCCTAAAGACTCAGCTTTAGTGGTAGCTGGATATCGAAAGAAGAACTCCATGAAGAAAAATATAGTATGCTGGACGTGTGGACAATCTAAAGACGTAAAAAAAATTGTTCGAGAGGTGGAATGGATTCGGCAAGAGGATCTGAGTCAGTTAATGGAGAGATTGACAATGTCGCTGACATTGTCTCTATAGATGATGATTTTGTTCTCTAAAAAAAAGGGGAGTATGTATATCCTTATGGCATGCTGCTAATCCTAAAGTTGCCATGATAGAGGATTTATTACTGTTAGTGGGTCCACAAGTTTGCACACAGGCATTGATTTGGCATTAATGCAAGGTGTGGTAAAATTTATGTCAATGGCTGATGAACTTCCAGGACAGCTAAACATGGGAGTTACACCGTAATTTTTGAGCAAGGTTATTTTCGACATGTGCCTAAGTAAAAGGCTTAGAATTGGTTTATTCAGAGTGGGTATGCTTTTATGGTGGAGCATGATGCTATGAAGTATGATAATTCTCTACATTAAGAGTTACGCTATTTTTAGGAGATCTTCATTGAAGTAGAGTGTGATTGTAGGATCAACCAAAGTCGCCAAGATAGAGATTGTTGAGGTTTGGCTCCTTTATTTGTCCCATATTGGTTGGGAAAAATAATTAGGGCAAAGCTCTTGCCTATATAAAGAGGTTGCTACCTCCTTGGTTAATGTACCAAACTAAAGTCAAAGATTTGTATGACAAATTTGACTCTAGTTAAATTCCTCTTTTGAGGTGAGAATTGGAAAGTTTGTTTTGGGTATGTCTTTGTAAGTGTGTTGGTGTATTGAGGATTGGGTGAGAAGAAAAATTGTGTGATTATAAGAACTTTTCACATAGTAGATTTTCTTTTCGATGCCTGTGATTTTTTCTCCGATTTGAAAATTTTCACGTAAATTCTCTTGTGCTGTTATTATTTCTATTTTTTGATATATTTGTCTATAAAATATCCTTAAGTGTAGGTTCGATAGGTCTAAATTCCCAACAATCCCAACACAGTTAAAGAATATCCTCAATAATAGAAACCGATGCAATGAGTAGATAACTGCCCAAGGTTCAGAAGCAAATTGCTCCTTCTTTGGGGAAGAACCAAGTAGACTAACTGTTAGATGAAAGAATAAATAGCAAATAATCCATCAGGGTTCAGAAGAACCTACGTCTTTGTGCTCTGATATGAAGCTGCCTAGATGATTTATCAAAGCGATTTGCTCCGTATAAGTGCAGGCACGAAAATAATAAATGTTTCTCAGAATATCCTTGGATTGCATTGTTACTTGACCATCTTGAAAGCCCTTATGTACGAATTTACTATATTCTGACATGTCCTCTACACATGCTTCAGCTATTTGCAGGGCACGCTCCACCATAAAACTTCCTTCAGTATCTAACTCACACCAGTATGAACCATGATGGTAAAGCTTGGAATTTAACAAAAGGTCAGCTGAAAAAGTGAATAAGCACTAGGGATGACAAAACGGCCTAGGTACAGCCCAAGTCAACGAAGCAATAGTTCAAATTGACCAGGCAATTAGCTTGGGGGGACCTGCCCTGTCCAAGCCATCAGACCAAAATGCTAAGAAAATGTCGTTTTTGTCCGACCATTCAAGGCCGAGAAAAAGCAACCCGTTGATCCGACCTGACCTATTGTCATGCCTAAGCATTCAGAGCAAATGAAGTTACCTATGTAAACTGCCTTCCCTCCTAGGCCACCACAATGAGATGGAATTTGAACATTGACTGCAAGTTGAATCCTAGCAGTTTCAAATGTACAAACTAATTCTACATCAAACATAAACTTGTGCATTTGTCTTGAGAAAAGACACAAAATAACATCTCATACCCCAATTGCGTTTTACCAATGCCTGGTACTCCACCTAGAAGAAGCAGTCATCGAGACCAAAAGACATGAACACCAAAAAACTCAATAACGAACACAAAAATCTTTCACAAATTGCTTAAGACACTTCAAACACAGGAGATAGAAGGGAAGGATCACTTACCAATTTCCGTAACTTCTTTGCAACTTATACCACCACCCAAAATGTTGTCTAGATCTGCACAAGACGTGGTAATTCTCGTTAAGAATTCATCTTCATGAAGCATATCCCAAGCATTCTTTGCACCTGCAATAGGACGAGTTCAAAATTCAGATTTAAAATGGAATCTCCCCGTCATCAATTAAAAAAAGTGAAGTACTGGTGTCATACAAGAAAATTATGGAAAAAGACCGATCAAATGCAAGAGTTTTCTAGGGATTGGAACTGTTGAAATCGAAAAAAGATACACAGATCTAAAAAACATAAGAGAGTTATAAATCAGGCAGAAGAAGATAGATACCACTAACAATGGAGTGGCTTCCCTCAACCTTGTCCATTCCATTAACAGGGAATGCAACCTTCAGGATTTCACGAGCTTCACTATCCAACAAATTTAAGTCTATACAAATACAATCATTGATAAGGCACGGTGAGTTGAGAAATCAGCGATATAATACAAGAATAAGCGACCTACCACGAGCAAGATCCGAAGAGGAGATGGAAGCAAGCGAAGAGAGAGAAGTGTAGCCTGCTGATATGAGCTTTCCTCTCACTGTTGCTGATAATGGTAGCGTCGAGATATCCATTACTGTGTCTCTCTAACCTCGTCCCTTGTGGCTGTGTGTACAATGTGCGCTTTGCTTTTTGCATTTTCGCGCTCGATATCTTTTCGGTGTATTGGGCCGCAACGCCCGGTGTGACCCCAGGGTACTCTTCTCCTCTAATTTTAGATAACATGGTTAAATGTAGGGAGGGTTAATTTTTCAAAATAAAATCAAACTTTGCTTAATTTTATAATTACAATTCAAATTTTAAAAAGTTATAATAAAATATTTAAATAATTATTTTTTCAATTTTATCTCGAATGTTAAAAAGTAGTAATAAAATGTTTTAATTTTTAATTTTTTTAATGCTAGCCCAACGTTAGGGTTTTTAACTATTAATACATAAAATTAATGAAATGAGTTCGTTGTTAAAAATGTAATCCCCAAATCAATTTACGCAACCTTAGCTCTTCGTTATTTATTTGTTCTCTCGACATCCTCAGTTCTTTGTTTTCTGTTTATTCTTTTGACGCCTCAAATTACTCTTATATTGTAATGTATTATACCAGTAAACTTTTTATTTTTAGTTTATTCTTCGGATGCTTTCAGCGTGAGGGCGTCGGAACTGTGTAATCTAAAAATTGAATGGTAAGAACGTTGAGAGAATAATTTGAAAATGAAAGAAAAAACTCAAATTAAAGTATAAGGTTGTTAGGGCTACGTAATCTGATTTAGGTAAGCAAACTTAATAGAAACAATAATGTCGGCTTAGAATTGAAAAAAATAAAAATTTGAACATTTTATTGTCACTTTTTAAAAATTGGGATAAAATTAAAAAATTGAAAATTTAAATACTTTATTGACACTTTTTAAAGTTTAGGCTAAAATTGCAAAATTAAACCAAGTTTGATTTTTTTTTAATTAACCAAATATAGGGATGCTAATGAGTCTAGGCTTGGCAATCAGGCCCTGACCTAGCTCGACCTGACCCAAGACTTGACATATATAAAGAAAACTAATGAGTCTTGGCTTGCTAATCAAGCTCTGACCTAGCTCGACCTGACCCAAAACTTGACATATATAAAGAAAATGATGTCGTTTTTTATTTTTAATTTAAAAATTTTAAAAAGGAGCTTGACCAGATAAATTTAAGTTGGGCTTCAGACTATTCAGGTTTGATTGGGCTCAGTTCAAACTATGTCTCAAACTGGGCTCAACTTTGGGCAAGTTCGACCCGACCGAATCATTACCAACCTTAAATGGATCAGATCTGCCTAACCCTCTTTATCAACTTGCCCACAAAAATTGTTAATTCACTCTAAAACCATACTATTTTAGTTTTTAATAAGGTTGGTAATATTGGTCTGACTTGACTCTATTAACTGTTAAGCTTTAACTCAATTTAAAAATCCTAATTTCACTAATGATATCATTTTATTTATAAATTTAAAATTTTTAAAATTAAAATAAAATTATTTGTTAGTATCAATTCAAACTTCATAATCAAAATCAGTCTAGTGTGAAATAAGCCACCATAATCATTAGTTTTTAAATTTAAAAATTTTAAAAACTAATGATTATAATTTTCAAATCAAACTTCATACCAAACTCGAATATGAGCTAATATTATTAATCCTAATTTAATGTACTATTCATTTTTAAGTTTAACTCAATATTGGTTGGATGTCATCTTTAGAGAATAAACATTTTTATATTTTATATAATCGAAAATTTTGAGTAAACTTTAGATGTATGCAATAATTTTTAGTATTTTAAAATAAATAACTTAATAAATTTACAAATTAAGACAAGTTAAATTACAAAAATTATATTATTATAAATTAATCTTAAAGAATACTCCTCTTGACAATACATAATTTTTACATAAAGAAATTAGTCTGGTCCAAATTTCTTTGCACATATGTATCAAGGCAGAATTACATTAGGCTTGACAAACCTACTTGGGCTAGACAAGATCCAATCTGGCTCGACCCAAAATTAACATACCAAGCCCAGTTTGATTAGGCTTGAATTGGGCTTAATCTCATATTCAAATTGTCTTAGACCTAACTTGACTCAAGACCCTATAGCTATAAGGAAAATGATGTCTTCTATTTTTAGTTTAAAAAAATTTAGGCCGAGTTGAGCTAGTAGTCGCTCGGCCCAGCATATTGCTCCCCCTATATTATATATGACTAAATTCAAATGTAATAAATCTATTCAAGTGGGCTCTTGCTAGGGTTGGCGACGAGCATTTGAAACTCGGCCTAGACCAAAATTCAATCAAGCATAAGATTGAAAACTCAAGCTTAAGCTGGATAAGATCTAGTTAAATATATTTTATTTTTAATTATTAAACAATTAAAACTTACGTATAAAAATTTTAAGCTTCAAATTTGAGTTGTTAAAAACAAAATCTAAACTCAACTCAAAGATCAATCAACTCGGGCAATCCGAGCTGAGCTTGGTAAGATAATGTTACATGTTTCTTAAATTTAACGTAAGTGCTAAAAAATCGGTGAACTTGCTAACAAGTGCCAAAGTGGCTCCTAAAGAATCACTAGCAATTTGCTCCATTGTTTGCTTTCTTCGGTTGGTCCTGTCTGCAAAAGATCTCTACATCATTGTACTCTTGTTCATGTAATCCCTGCAATGTAAGTTACCCCAACCATACAGCTTGATTCATTCAAGCACTTGTGACAATCAAGATTGATACAAGAAGACGGCATCGGTGAGAATTCGGAGACTAGAAACGTATTGCTGTTACTGGTTGATTGATGCCTGAATCAAAGAAGTAAGAGATGGATGAATGCGAGCCGTTCTTAGAGATCGAGCTTCACTTCTTCCCTCAGCATATTCCTCTCCTAATGGCCATCTTGGACGTATATCATACTAAATCATTAAGAAAAAACACGTAAAAGTTAAAGGTATGAAAGGAAGAATGCTAAGCAATTATCAGCAGCATCTCTCAAATGAGGGGTCAGAGGGAAAAATGGAGTCGAAGGTACTTGCATATGTGAATAACATGGAGTATTCATAATCAGAAACTACGAGAAAGTGTTAGTTCTACTTGATACTATGCAATGTTGGAAGACACGTAAAAAGTGATGATTATAAGCATTGGAAACAAACCACAAGATCTTCAGGTTCATCAGGAGGTGGCGGAGGATCAAATCTTCCCACGGAGAAGTGTTCGATGCCAGTCCAAGCTATCATTACACCTAGTCAGAGGAAAATACAAGCGTTATATAATCGAAGGGGATACGGAATTCTCTCCTCCCCATCTCTTCTGCAACCAAAGCGCAAACAGGTCTTATTGAAAAGCCACACTGGAAGTGATATCCATTATGAAAGATGTGCTACAGCATCAGACGAATGACCTACCATTATCAGTACAGAGACTAGGAGGTGGGCATATAAGTTGCAGGTTGTTCTTTTTCACCACCTTATCAAGCTGCACCCTAACATACTGATTTGATGCAACACCTCCTGAGACAACCTGCAGGAAGCAAAATAAAAATTAGGGTCATATACCAATTGCATTGAAAGATATTGCAGTAACAATCAAAAGGAATTTGAGGGAACAGAATCTAGAAATTGTAATTCACATCACCAAATACTTTATAGAAGGCTCAAGCTTCCTCGCCCATTCGATTGCCCGTTCACATCTTTCCTCCAAATGCAACACTGCAACTCGCTACAAAAGTTATTCAAAGGGAGTAAATCAAATAAATGAAAAGGTGCACCTTAAACTCAAGGAATGGCGAATGAAAAGAAAAGGCAAAAACGTAACCTGAAAGGAAGCTGCAATATCAGCTCGAGAGCTTCTATCATGGTTGGTTGCAGAAGAAATGGGAATTTCAGCATTGCTGCAGAAAACCAGTGCCAACTTAATATAAAGAACAAAGGAGACCATTACATGGATCAGCTCTCCATGAACAACCAAGCTTTATAGATTAAGCTCCCAAGAATACTAAAATATTCATGTTCACCACATACATATTTCGAGATTCAATCGCCAGCCTCACTTGAGTCTTCAGACCAGCATATGAGAAATTGCAATCTTTATGTTGTTTCATTGGAGTCTGAATGAGCAGAAAAGCATCAAACATCAGAGAGTGCTTTAAAAAGCAATGAAGCAAAAGAACCAATGTGGCATAATTTTGTTCTACTGGACATAGACATCAACATTCTTCTAATGTGATAACAAGGAGAATATAAGAAAAAGAATACACAAACATGTTTTTAGACGTAATACATAAGCACCAAGGAGAGACTAATTGCAGCCTTATGCTTAAATTTTAGTTAATAGGTTCTTTTGTCCTTGAAGAGAATAACTAACTGAAAGCACTGAATTCAAAGTTTTAAGAATGGCTTACTGAAAATTTGACTGATTCTGCATCACCCTCTCGAGCAAGTTCCTCTATAGCTGGTCCACCACCCCTCCTCATATCAAGACCAAGCCATTTTGCTGTCTTATCATATGCCTCACCAATTGCATCATCTATGGTGGTCCCAAGCTGTACATATTGACCAAGTTCACGTGCAAGAATAAGAAGGTTGTGTCCTCCTGAGAAACATGAAAGCGAAACAGAGAGAGCATGTAGCTGTAAGATATGAGAACACAAAGTGAAGAACTAAACAACTTAGAACACCAAGTTTGCCTTGGAAAATAACGGGGCATGCTTCTAATCCATGCTATGAGAACACATATGCCATGTTCAGTGTCAGATATATTTTAAGTACCTTAATCATCCAAAACATTGGTCACAATTATCCACCTAAGAAAGTTGTTGAACACCATAGCTCAATCAATTTTGAATTAGATAAGCCATTGAAATCATGTCTTTAGGAAATAATTTGAGCAAAATGGAAAGGCTTTACAGTCTCCATTTACTTCAAACCCATTTTTACCTTGATTCCAGCATATTGTGACATCAAATTGTGCACTATCAATCATTCATCTTCACATACAAATTCTTACTGCTGACCCCTTTGCTAAACTCAAAAAAAGGAAGAGAGAGATGGAAAAGATCTCACATTCTCACCTGAAATAAGCATAGCCATGAAAGGAAATTGCAACTTCCGTTCAGTTAACCTGAAATTAAGAGCATAAGCACACAGTGTAGACAATTTGTCTGGATGGAATGATAAGCATAGCCCAGCATCGTAATAGAGAACGAATGTGGTTTCTGTGCATTCATATCAGACTCATAGTGGAAAACAATTTTTAGATTATCTACCCCATAACAGTCTCCTATACCTCGCTACTAAAGCATGAGCCTCCATATGATGGACACCAATGATAGGTAGACTGAAACTTCCAGCAAGTTTACGAGCTTTCCTCACACCAACTGCAACAAATGGAAACGAACTTGTCCTAAGAAGCCTCGTCAGACTTCATGCAATACCATTATACCCCAAAAAAGACCTAGAAAATAAATTACCACGAAGACAAAGACTTAAACCAGGACCAATTGTAACAGCAACTGCAGTTAGATCACTCGCTATTAAATTAGCCTTATCCAGTGCTTCCTGTACAACCTGCAACATGATATGATGAAACTGCATATTTAGGAGCAATCATCAACGTCATCAACACGCGACTTATGCACGAAATTTATTCATACGGTTAATTTCCTTAATTGCATTTAGAACTGCCTATGGACAACCATGTAAGTATTTCTAAGGTAATATAGAAAATCTAAGTTATAGCAATGAGACCTGATCAATTACTTGCAGATGAGCTTCTTCTGCCATTTTCGGAGCAACACCCCCATACTTTGCCAGAAGATCTGCCTTCATGATTATTAGAAAACAATAACGATGAGCTATCGTGAAAGGAGTGATTTAATACTCCCTAAATAACAGATCAGCTATGACATATAACAAAATCATCCATCACAAATATAACTAAGAATGCATAGTAATAAAAGAAACATTACGAAATGTTTTTCACAAGACACACTCTATGTGTCACACAAAGGGAAACCGGAACACAATATGTACGTGTACCTGAGAAGCCACGACTTGGCTGAGAATTTCACCACTCCCTCTCACCTACAATCAAGAACCGTGAGAAATAACCAAAACCCGCGAAATTCAATACGAAAAGAGGTCGCCAAATCATAACTGCGAAAATGGGAAATATAGAAAATTAACAAAAAAGATAGTGAAGAACAGAAAAAGGGAACTTTCAGCGACGTACGATGGCAGCTGCAGTGTCGTCGCAACTGGTTTCGATGCCGAGAACAACCATATCATCTTTGACAGTTTCAACGTGAGAATTAAAAGAACTGTGACTCTTGAGAGTGGAGAAGGCGGGAAATGAAGAAATAGCCCGAGAACCGAGTGGCCCCAAAAGGGGTCGGAGGTCTTGGCCATGGAACTTCAGGGTTTTGAAAGAGGTTAAATACAATGGAAGTGTCGGAGGTCTCTGAAGACAATTTAGGCGGGAAATTGTAGAAGACAGTGTCAGCAGTGAAGACCACATTCTTAGAGCCGCGGAGGAGTTCCACCAGTACAACACCAGTAGATGAAATGAGGGGACAAAGGTCCAAGACGATAGCGTTTAAGGCTTAAGCACCTGCACTGCACTGGACCCGAACTTTTGGTAGTAGAAGTACATGTTTGGTTCAGCTTGGAGACTTCAAAAGTATTTTTTTTCTACTGCAATAGTTATTTTAAAGAAAAAATGAATATTTGGCTGCAAACTGCAAAAAGTACTTTTAAGGTAGAAATAATTTTTTTAAAAACTAAAATACAGTTTTTTCAAAAATTAAAATTTGGAACCTTTTAGCTTGTTCGGGCAAAGACTTTCCGTCACTTCCGTATATATCATACAAGTTAAAACGACTCTTTGGTTTTTCTCTGCTGTTTACAAACACGCAAAACTCTTCTTCTCTCAAGACACCCACGGATCAAAACTCATCTTTTGCTATTCCTTTCATTTTCTTTCGTCCGTTTGGTTTTGGTCAGATGATTGAGGTTTTTATGGAACAGAAAGTTTTCAGGTTCACGATCTCTGATTTTGTGCTGTTCGCGTAGGTTCTAGAACTTGCAGGCAATGCTGCGAGGGACAACAAAAAGAATCGAATTGTGCTAAGGCATATTCAGCTTGCTGTGAGAAATGATGAGGAGCTCAGCAAGCTTTTGGGAACTGTTACCATTGCTAACGGGCGTGTTTTGCCCAATATTCACCAGAATCTTCTTCTCAAGAAAATTGGTAAAGGAAAGGGTGATATTGGTTATGCATCATAGGATTTTTAGAGTATCTGTTTGTGGGTTTTGTTTGGAAAATCTTATGTGAAATGGAGAAGCATGTTTTCGGTGATTTTCCTTTGATCGGTTTTATGTGTGTAAACATTGAGGATTTTGTGCATTTTGTTCGGTATAGGATAACAGTGTTTTTCTGATATACCATCTACTGATGGCATTGCAGAGAGTATTTTTGCAGTGGTTGTACATATAACGTAATGGTTACATTGTATTTCACGTTGTTGTGTTCCTTTGCATGATAAATATGGATTGTTAATCGACAACTTCTTTGAGAGTTGTTGTATTTTGCCTTTTGAGAACTCAACTATCAGATGACCTCTTTGTTGTATTAGTTTTGAGAACTTTAGCATGTACAGTTAGATAATAGAATATTTGATTAGGTAAATGTGTTTAGAACAATACTGATTCTCTATTGTATAAAATATTGCGGTGCTAGGTGAGAAAATTTCTGAACATTGTGGGATTAAATTGAAGCTATTGTAAGATTAAATGTGGTAGTGATGTAGTTGACAGTTTACAGACCTGGGTATACCTGATAATTATGATCTGTAAATAAATTAGCTTAGACTTTCTTTGGCATGCGTTTCTTTTTCACGTAATTTTGCTGTGCTTTAATCTTTTTGTCCCTTTTGCTTGCAATGAAAACATTTTTAACCCACATATCAAAATGACTCGAGGATGATTATTTACCTGCCTTGAAATATGTATCTTCGATAAATTTAAAGAAGTTGAATTTTTCTGTTCTGAATTCAGATTGTAGAGTGGAAGCATGACTGCTTACTTCTTGTAACTGATCATTTTGCTTGCAAATTAACGTTATGCCTTGTCTTCTCCGTGATGCTTCTCTTGTATTAATTTGCCAACGT
>JANZLC010000009.1:23965615-23983020 GCA_026413385.1 Erythroxylum gracilipes
TCTTGTACATGATATGTAAATCTCTTTTTTTCTGTAAGAGATCAACTGTACATTTGTTAATATCAAAACTTTTCTAACTAGTTGAAGCATCAGCCAAGATCATATTCTCTCAACTATATGTTGGGTGTTCTTTAGAATTGTGAAGCAGAGATGAATTATTATCCCAAGTAGAATTCATTTAATTGGTATAGACTAAACATACTAATGAAGTAATGCCTTTCATCAGTGTCATCGACAATCATGTACCACAGAGACTTGGATTCTTTGAGGAGATATCTCTTTAAATTATTTCCTAAAGATGGTTATTTAAAATTTCCTACAAGATGGTTATTCAAAAAGTAGGTAAATATTGTTTAGTATATTTTAAATATTATTTAACATAAATAATTTTATTGTAAAATAAAATATAGTTAAAATTAAAAAAGTGCTTTTTATTTTTATGTTGCCAAACAGTCTACTGTAGTAAGCTCTTTTAAAAAAGCTGTTTTTTTTTATTGACAACCAAACAGTCAACTGGCTTTTTAGAAAAGCTCTTCTCAGAAAAACTCTACTAACAAAAGCTCTATTAACAAAAGCTCTACTGACAAAAGCTCATTCAAACAGGCCCGAAGTGGCAATATGGGGCTAGACCCGACCCATATTCATTTTAAAATACCCAAGTTCAATCAAGTATGAATTCAAGCCCAAAATAAAAACCCAAACCCGTTTTCACTAATCGAGCTTAGTTGAGATGGGTCGGGCCAACTCTTCAGTCCCAACTTTAAACATTTTAAATATAAATATAATTAAATTTAACTCAAATTAATAATTTAAAATAGTTACAATAAATTATTAGTTTAAATATAAGATAATTAAAAAGTTTAAATTTAAAATGATTATAGTAAATTATTAATTTAATTAATTCAAATTAAATTTAAAAATTTGAGTCAAACTTTAATGTTCTCTAAGTACCTGTTTGGTTAAGTTTTGGAGAGTAAATAAGTACTTTTTTCATCGCAAATTTTTTTTTAAGAAAAATAAATGTTTGGTTGTAAAAATAGAAAAAAAAACTTTTTTAGTAGATATAACTTTTTTCACAAGATACAACTTTTTAAGAAACTCAAATTTAGAGCTTAAAAAAAATACTTTTTCAGGTAGATTTTTCAGATCAATTAATAAGCCTATTTTTAGTCCTTTTTGCCCATATGTTTTACACATAATTCTCACAATATCTACAATCACATCTTCACGTTTATTTTAAGATTTATATAAATATTATGACTTTTTTTATATATTTTAATATATATTTTTTATATTAGTTATTATAATCCATATAAAAAATTTGGTTAGATATATTTTTATTTATGTTTCATATAATTTCAAATTATATAATAATTAATATATTGTACTTTGCATATTGTTTAATATATTTTAAATAATATTTATATACATAAATAATTTTTATTATAAAATAAAATATAGTTAAAATTAAAAATATTTTTATTTTTATGTTGCCAAACAGTCTATTGTATGAAACTCTTTCAAAAAAGCTCTTTTTTAAATGATCAGAGAAGTTCTACTGACAAAAACTCGTCCAAACAAGCACTAATAAGACTATAGAGGATGGACTAACCTTTTTCTCTTGCAAAAAAAATATGCCAATAAAATTCTCCAGTCATTTGATATGTTCATTCCCAAGTGTTCTTAAATTTAAACACCTAATGCCCTAAACATAACACAACCTCGCTCACCAGTGCTTTATTAAGTAGCCTAAATATGGTCACTCAAGTAATGCGAATAAGCACCAACCCTGGAGAACCATAATCCATAAACTACGGAGGTCTTGACAGGGAGGCTCAAGTTTGTTATCTTGACATCTTTGCAGTCACTTCTCTTACCAATTTAGCAGCAACCATCGCAGTCATGCCATCCACCGTGTCCCGCTGCGGATTGAATTCGACCACATCAGCCGCAACAATATCACCTTGAAGGTTATGAAGGATGTTTAGAACATCTCGAAAGGAGAGGCCACCGGCTTCTATGTGAGATACGCCAGGAGCAAATGCAGGATCAAGACAGTCAACATCTATGGAGACATACACACCCTTTACACCTTCCCCTAATTTCTGTTCACGGAAGATGGTTTAGTCAAAGCTCAAATAGCCTACTCATGCAAGAAACACAAATATATGGAGAGATAGAGAGAGTGGAGAGACCAAATTTTCCAAATGGTGGCGATCTCTTGAGAATGTGCGCATTTCATATTGCTCTACACCAAATTTTTTGCCTTGTTCACGACCTTCTTCAGTTATTGATCTTAGACCCACCTGAAAAAATAATATGCCGGTAAACACAATGTACGGTTTTAACATTTCTCATTGCAGCCTTGGTATGAGACGCAACTCAATCTTATCAGTTCTCGTCATGACATTGGAACTAGATGTTTGTGTCTGTGAATGAAAAAATATGAAGGAAGAAGAATACATGAATCTCCTAATATATCATACCAATATTGAAAAAAAGGTTGATGATATATGCTCATGATGTAAAGATTTCTCATTCCTAAACAAGATTGTCATTCTTAGTCACAAGTTCGAGTTTTCACTGTTAAAAGTACGGGTAACAAACGTTTGATGAAATTGAGGAAAATATCATGGATGTAAATCCTCAAACATCTGTTTAGTTGCTAACTTTCAGGCGACGGGAGAGAACAAAGTTAAAGATATACCTGCAAAAGCCGCCGGGCATAACCGCCTTCCATTATCCGGGCAAATGAAGATGCATGAGAATACTTGTTGCCTTCAAAGGAATGATAGATATCAGGATGAGCATCAAGATGAAGAATATCCACAGGGCCTCCAAGCTTCTCTGAGACAGCTCTTACCACTGGAAAAGATATTGAATGGTCACCCCCAAGAACTAATGGCCTTAGTGGATCCTGAGAAAGCAGTAAAACATTGACTTCTGTTTAATATAAAGTATCCTGGAAAACCCGAGACTTTCAAGTAAACAATTACTCCAGCTTTGCTGGAAAGACTATTGCTCATTCTGAGGAGCAATACAAGCCATTATTGGAGACTTCCAGCTCAACTAATTTGCTCCAGGAAAAGGTTTAAAACCATCATATCGGCAGATAAATTTCTACGATACACGGGTCAACATAAAATCCCATATAAATTTAGCCAACTTGGTTGAGAATTCAAACATCAGAAAACATTACTGATAATAGGTCCTAACCAATCCTAAGAGCGAATAGAATTTAGAAGAACTAATTGAGTTCCTGAAGCATAAATTATCAGGCCAATTAAACGGAAAGGCACTAAAACAATAAAAACATAACAAGGAAGACATTGCAACCAAAGTTAAGGTACAAAGGTATGATAAAAATTCTCAGGAATAGCTGGTTAAAGAGAACGTACAGTGGACACCATCCCCTAAACACAGACAAAAATTTACAAAGACAGCGAAAAAAACACCTTCAGATTTTTTATTATACAGAAAACAGCAATCACCTCTTCCATCACCAGCTTGACAGAATCACTTATAACTTTCATGAGTCTATCATCCTCTACACCACAATCTCGAATTTCTTGGACAGGAACATCACCAACATCCGTTAGCACCCGCGGATCATCTAAGATTTTCCCTATTTATAAAGACACGCAAAATACGACTATGAGCAAATGCGTCATTCTGATCATGATCAGGCACACATGAAAGGCTGTTAAACACCTAATATCTCAACCAAATTCTTGGTACTATTTGATCACTCCCCTTTTCTTTTATTTCAGGCGTAATAAGAACATAAATATGCATTGATCAATAACCTCCCCAGATTTAAGGTCTCAGATGAACAGACGCTAAAGCTCTTGCGCAGAGCTTGGGAAGACTATCAAACACACTTCATGGATGTCCATTACTGACATAAAGCAATCGAACAAGACATACACGTGCTTTTAAAAAAGACAAACTTCTTTCGGTACCTTCTTCAGTGGTTGAGTTTGTGCTACCACACCATATGGCCTCCCTAATTCTGGGAGGAGCAAAAGCTGGTCCTTGAAGAAAAGACGAGTTATGTCCCAGAGGAACCCCAAGAAGGGTCGAAGTAGCTTTAGCACCTCCTAGAGTGCGCAAAAGCTCACCCTGGGAGCCAACATTAAACAACAAATCAACACAAACTTTCTACAGTCAAGTTCCAAATTTTCAACGATTTAAAACGAAAAGCTCAAAAATTTTAAGACCCTTCGTGTTCTTTCCCACAACCAAGTCCCAAAAGCCGTACCTTGAGCTTCGCTCGCTCTCGAATAAGCGTAAGAGAAGCATCTATAACCCGACTTTGGCCCTTTTCTATCAATTCAGCCGGTATGTTCGCAGCTTTCAGTTTATGCAAGTAATGAATTCCTCTCCGACCCAAGATTGACATGTCTGATACCATCACAATCCAAAACCAAAATAAGCTAAGCGCACAATAAAAACTTAACAAAATGTCGATTTTTCAGAGAAGGTAAACAGAAAGCAGTACTGTAAAAGGAAACTAGAAAGTGAGTAACAACCTGACGGAGAAATAGGAGTTGATTTGTAGAAGAGGCAGAGAAACGGAGAGAATGGTAGATAAGGACTGACTCGAGCTAGAAACAGTAAAGTGATCGGACTTCAATTTAATAGAGAACCAACCATAACCATGGACTCTTTTCTTTTGAGCTCTCTTTACTTGACAAGCCGAAGTTAGTCTAATGGGTTGCGAGGATCATTGTTTTATTACAATAATTGGATAATGGCCAATTTGGGAACTGTATCATGGCACGCGAAGGGAATTGAAAAGACAAATTTGCCCTCCATCGGTGTGAAGAACGAAGGGCTATGTCCGTCAATTATCGGTGGAGAAACAGAAAAAGCACCGGTGATTTGCCGAGTCACGAGACATTGACGAGACCATAAAGTGGGAACTGACGTCACGCGGATCTATGTTGCAACTTTTTTATAATGTGCGCGCGACTACCTGTTGAAATTGCGCCCGCAGGCTTTATCACGCACTTTTATGTATTGAAATGGGTGCATCAACCGGAATGTTATCAATAAATACCGAAAACCGAATTTAGTTATGAAATGATATTGGGACGAGATATTTCAATCTTTATTTATTCCGAAACTCTTGTAAAGTTTATTTTATAAATTACTCGGTTTTTATATAGGTTGAAAAATTATGATATATTTAGTAGAACTTTTTTTGTAAATTTTTTACTAGAAAAATTTTCTAAAAAATTAATTAACTATTTGGTTATCATTTAAAAAAGAGCTTTTTTAAAAGAGCTTCATACAGTAGATTGTTTGGCAATATAAAAATAAAAAACACTTTTAATTTTAACTATATTTTGTTTTGTATTAAAAATTATTTATGCATATAAATATTATTTAAAGTATATTAAATAATATGCAAAGTACAATATATTAATTATTATATAATTTTAAACGATATGAAATAAAAATAAAAATATATTTAACTAAATCTTTTATATAGATTATAACATAAGTAAACTTATATCGAAAATAAATATTCAAATAATATTATATAAATTTCAAAATAAATATCTAAATTGAGTAAATAGTTAAATAGATAATAAGTGAGAAGACGAGTTTGTAAGTATTGTGAAAAATTACGTGTAAAATATAAGAATAAAAGTTGGTATCAAAAAGCACAACCAAATGAAATAACTTTTAATCAAAAGATATAAAACATTACTTTGAAACATAGAATATATATAATGTCTAGGAGATTAATAAACCAATTATACTCGATGAGAGTCCTAATGAATTCAAAGTGTCAGCATATATCATCATTGGTTTATTATTTGGTTACGAGATTGCCCATATAGAATTAATTAAACAATAAAATTCATAAAACTAACGTATTCGAATTTATAAACGTTATTACCATATTCTTAATATATTATGAGTTATGATTATAACATAAAAATATTGAAGTACAAAATTCAAACTATAATTTAAAGCTTAATTTTCTGACTTATGACGAATTATTAATTTAGGTAGGAAGTCAACAAAATTAATTATTAAAATTGTGATTTAATTTTGAGCTTGTTTATTTTTTGTTTTTGTTTTTGTTTTTGTTTTTATTTTTATTTTTATGTTTTTTTCAAATTAAGTAAAAAAAATGTTTGTTTGTTTTAGTTTTTAGTTTTTAGTTTATGTTTTTATTTTGGTTTCTTCCAATTTTCAAAAATTATGAAAATCATAAAAAAATGAATTTTATTTTATGCTTTTATTATTAACTAATACATATTAATTATTTAATATATTAATCTTTAATAAGAATTCTAAATGATTTTATTTAATATCATATTTATTTATTTAAATTATTTTTTATTTAATATCATATTTATTTATTTAAAATTGATTTAATAATTATTTATAACTATAAATATATTCAAAATATATAAATTTAAATAAAAATTCATTTAATATTTAAACTATATTTAAAATAAGCATTAAATTTTAAATAAAATTTTATTTTTAAATTATTTATTTTAATAAAGAAATAATTTTATTAATAATTTGTTGATAAATATTATATATTTTATTAAAATAAATTTGTTTAATAAAAATAATTTATCTTTAAGTTTTGTTAGTGATAAAAAGTACAAATACATTAATATTAACAACAAAAAATTGTATTTTTATTAAAAAAAAACGTAAAGCATAAAATAAAAAATAAAAAATAGAATAAAAAAACATATACGAAAGCAAATCGACTCTTCCTTTTTCGTGCATGCTGATACTCTAATTTCACTTGATGACTAGAGCCGAATCATAATCACCAATTACAAATGTGCAAAATTTGTGCATATTCACGTGCTTATTAGATATCCCTAATTCCCTTTCTACCAAGCCTTATTAGATCAGACTTTTTGATTGTTTGCATGGAATTTTGGAAGGTTAAAAAAAAATTCTTCATTATAAAAAGTATTTTTTAAGAATAATAAATATTTGACTATAAAATACAAAATATTCTTTAATAAATATAATTTTTTTGACTGTCAAAATATAATTTTTTAAGAAACTCAAATTTAAAACTTTTCAAAAAAGCTTCTCAAGTAATTTTTTTTGGATAAATCTTTCAGATCAACTAGTGAGCCTATTTTTTAATCCCTTTTATCCTTAAGTTCTACATATAATTCTTACAATACTCACAAACTCATCTTTTACGTTTATCTTGCAAACTCATCTTCTCTAATCTCTTATGCAATTGTTTTGTAATGTACTGTTTGGTGTTACAAATCTTCTTGTAATACAATAAAATACATAATTTATTATGTATTTAGCTATTTACTCAGCTTGAATATTTATTATAAAATTTATATAATATTATTCAGTTTTTTTATATATTTTAATATTTATTTTATAATAATTTTATTTATTCTATAATCCACATAAAAAATTTGGTTAGGAATATCTTCATCTATGTTTCATATGTTTTAAATTATATAATAATTAATATATTATACTTTTCATATTATTTAATATATTTTAAATAATATTTATATGTATAAATATTTTTTATTATAAAATAAAATATAGTTAAAATTAAAAATATATTTATATTTATATTACTAAACAATGTACTGTATAAATTTATTTTAAAAAAATTCCTTTTAAAATAACAGACAAATAATTAACTTGCTTTTTTAAAACGTCAGCTCAAAAAAGAAATAAAGGAAAAACTATATACTAGTTAATATAACTTATCGTTTTTAGCAATACAGAACGCCAGATCTAGAACATAAGTACCCCCACTTCGCTCGCATACAAAGCTAAAGAGTGGGTCTGAGTCTGTGATGAGAGGGTTGAGGATCTGGTGGAGATGTGGCGCGAGTTGGAGTGACTGTGGCGGGCGGGCGAGCTACGTTAATGCATGGCGAACTGGTGATGGTCGCAGTGACTGGACGGCGAGTTGGAGTAGCGGCGAGTTGGACTGCAAGTGAGAGCTGAGAGAGTTGGTAGGCGGTTGAATGGAGAGGAGCATGAGGAGGGTCGGGCTATTGGGGTAAGCAATGGTTTTTTTTTTTTCCAATTTAGTCCTAAAATTTAAAAAATGACGTATTTTATTTATTTTAGTTTATTATTAATTACTTGAATTGAATTCTTTAATTTGGGTTAAACCCATATTTAGTGAGTAAATTATTCGAATAATGTAATTAACGAATTTATTTTATCATTTTAAACAAAAAAATTACCAAGTTTTCAACTTCCCAATCCAACACTTGCTTCGTCCTATGAATTTTAAGGTACAACAAAAATTTCAAGAAAGAATAGATAATCATACAATTGCTCATAATTTCGTCTTTGGATTGGAGTGGGTTGAGTAATTATGGGAAATTGTATAGCTGATAGAGGTCTTAATTTTAGTTGAAATTTTGTTCTTACTTTTGCTACTTCGGTAAACAATTAATCTATGTATATTTGATCTGTATTTTTAAATTCAATGCTACGGTGAGAGTTAGTAAGAGCATAAATAATTTGATATGTGATAGAAAATAGATATTGTCCTTCAATCATTAGGTTTTCCTTGTAAAATTTGTAAGTTATAGTAATAGTATCGTTTAAATCTCGTGATAATAGGAAAATTCCTAATTTTAATCTAGTATTAAACTATCTTATCCTTGCAGGAGCAAATCGATTAAGTATTAGACCCCATTATAATTATTTAGCCACAGTACGACAATTACATCAATTATATAAGAAACAATTAGCATCTTTATAAGCAGTTTATGATAATCATACTAATTATCATACACAAAAAACATGACTACCACAAAAGATTCTACTGTACTTGATGTAGATACTTTAGAATTAACAGAATCTTTAGGAACTTTTCAGTTAAATACGTTATTAGCCAACGATAAACCAAAACAAATAGCAAAAACCCAGTTAAACCTAAAATCCGGACAAGATATACAGAAACAATCAGTTTTTTGAAATATTCTTAATAGACAGAATATCATTTATTTTGGCAAAATGGTATGTGAAACCCCTGTTAGAATAGATCAATGTAACGGACATATACAAATAAATCTAATTGATCAAAAACAGATTACGAAACAATTACAACAAATTCCCGAAACGAAAAGAATTAAAATAGGATATATTCATCTTTCAACTATTTAAATTTTATTAAAATCTACATTTCAGGAAGGAATAGATTCACCCATAAGAATGGTAATCTTAGACGAACGAATGACTAATCTCAATGACCAAATAATTGGAATAATGAATGGAAACTTAGCACATGGAAGAATTAAGTTTAATACTAGATTAAAATTAGGAATTCTCCTATTATCACGAGATTTAAACGATACTATTACTATAGCTTACAAATTTTACAAGGAAAACCTAATGACTGAAGGACAATATCCATTTTCTATCACATATCAAATTAGTTATGCTCTTACTAACTCTCACCGTAGCATTGAATTTAAAAATACGGATCAAATATACATAGATCAATTGTTTACCGAAGCAGTAAAAGTAGGAACAAAATTTCAACAAAAATTAAGACATCTATCAGCTATACAATTTCCCATAATTACTCAACCCACTCCAATCTAAAGACGAAATTCTTTTTCAGAACAATTTTCTACTCCTTTGAATCCTCCTCTACTCAAATCATATTCTTTTTCTATTCCACGAACACTTCATGACCCTGAAAATCAAAATTACTAATCCTCCAATAAATTATAGTCAGAAACAGTTAGACAATATTCAAAATCAAATTACTACTCTTTCTACTAATGTTCAAAATAAATTATGAGTAGTATAACCAATGGTCTGAGATCCGTAAGGTACCGGCCAAAAATACCGGCTGGTACCGGTGGTTTTCGGTCGGTACCTTGAAGTTTAAAAAACTTAGGGACTAAATTGCAAATTTGAAAAATTAAAACCCCCCCGACACTCGGTCTCTCCTCTCCCCCCACAGCCGATCTCCTCTCCCTCTCATCTTTGTGCCGTGCTGCTCCTTGCCGTCGCCGGTCGCCTCTGCTCTTCCCATTGTCGCCGGTCGCCTCTGCTCTTCCCACCGTCGTCGTCGGTCCCCTCCTCGTCGACGCTAGCCTCCTTGACGCTTGGTTCCTTCTCCGATTTTCGCCGACTTTGCTTCATCATTCCCCGATGCCACCACCACCTTCTCCGATCCTCGCCGCCGTACCACAACACCGCAACACCGAAGGGAAGCCACCGGAGACGCAACTGTAGCCACTGGAGACGGGTCGACCCCTTAACCCGTGACAAACCCGAAGACCCACCAAGAGACCCGAAGTCGATTTTATATTTTTTTCTGATTTCTAAAATTTCATGCCATTCGCTTGTTTTTTGTTGTGTTGGATTGTTGGATTGTGAAAATGTAAATTTCTGGTGGATTTGATATTTTGGTTGGATCGGTGTTGGAGTTGGACAGTTGAAGACTTGGATAGTTGAATAGTTTTTTTTGTGATATTGGCTTGTTGCGTGACTGATTTGGGTTTTGGAATTTTCATGGATGATGCACGGTATTGGTTCATGGTTGGATGATGCACGATGGTGTTGGTTGGAATTTTCTGAAATGTTGATTGGAAGTAGATTGGAAATAAAATTTAGAATTGGATTTGAATTTGGACTATTTTGCAATTTTTAAAAAGTTTAGGAACTATTTTATAAATTTAAAAAATATCCCGAAATGGTACCCGGTATCGACCGATACCGGTACAGTTTTGTTCTAGAGCTCAATCCGGTACTGAGCCCAGTACAATATTCATAACATTGAGTATGACCCAACAAATTTCAGATTTAGTAACTCAGCAAAAACAACTAGAAGAAAAAATAGATCAATTATTTCAATTACAAATCAAAATTTTAAAAGAAATCAAACAAATAAAAACAACATTAGTAGAAATTGAAAAAATTCTGCTCACTCAGTCCAAAGTGACATTAGAGCTAGTTATTAAGACAAAACCATGGAATAAGCTATAAACAACAATAATAACAAATGTTTACTTTGTAATCTATTAAATCAAGCTATTAATTATACCCAAGGATTAGTAAATCAATACCATTAAGAAGTTAATGAATCAGCAGATCGATTAATCAATTATGTTGAAAATCATAGTTGGCCAAACCTAGAATTAGAAGATGAATTAGAAGAACTTAGATACAACCTTAATGCCGTACAAAATATTTATCAATATGTAAATCGAGAATTAGCTTATTATAATTATCTTTTCAGATTTCATCAACTATTACGAGGACATTAATGACAAATAATAATCAGTGTTCACTTTGTAATATACTAAACCATTATATTAGTGAAACACAACCCTTAGTTACCTATTATCAAAGAAAAACTGAAGATGCCACAGAAAAGTTAGTAAATTACATTAATATATATGAAGATAATTATAATCCGGAAGAATTGGAAGATCTTAGATTTGATTTAGAACTAACTAATGATTTATTTCAATTAGTAAATGATGAGTTAAGTTTCTACCACACCCTTAGACAAAATCATCAACAAAGAAGACATAATGAATGAACTTGAGGAATCTTTAGATCAACATGAATCTTTAGTAGATGTAGAATGAAATATTCAATAACAATTAACTGAACTAACCTCTTTAGTACAAAAATTAAACCTAACTTCTCATTCTCATGAACAAGTAAATACTACGATTAATAATAATGAAAATGACACTAAAATTAACACTAAAGAAAATGAAGAAATTATCTACGGATGGAAATTCGACCAAGAAATTTTTATGCAAGATAATAAGGATAAACCTGAAAGTAGTAGAGCCAAAGAACTCGAACAAACTAGAGAATTGAAAATGAAAGCTAAAATTATTGGAGATAAACAAAAAAAGGAAGAAACTCATAATTATCAATGGACAGAAGAAACAAATTTCCTTAATTAGCAAGGATACTATTATAAAGGAACTAAATTACAAAAATATCCAGTAAAGTATAAACCCAAACATATCACTTTAGGTCCCGATGGAATACTAAATTTAGATTGTACTACAAATCCAGAAGATTTAATATTAGAATGGTCAAATAGGATTCAATTATTACTACAAGTAGAAAAACCCTTTGGAGATGTACCCCAAAATAAGGATTCTTTATGGAATTGCACACTCTATAAAACTACAGGCACAGTACAAAGTTTTCTTCAAGAAAATGAAATAACTTTAAAAAATACACCTCATTATCAAGCTACCACTGACGTAGATATTTTTGAGATAATTGGAAATGAAATCTATAAAGAATTTTTAAGAAAAGATATTATTTTACACAAAAACGAAATTGCACAAGCCAATAGACTTATAGCATTACAACATTTGAATAATATGAGAATATGCAACATCTGTTATTTAGAAAATTATATCTGTGAATTCAAAAAATATTATTATAAACTAGCTAGAACAGAACAGGAAATGTATATACATATTTTTATTCAAAAACTACCTTATCCTATTAATTTTAAGGTATAACAAAAATTTCAAGAAAGAATAGATAATTATACAATTGCTCATAATTTAGGAGGAGCTATATTAGTCACTCAAGAATTATTAACAGAACAATGTTTAGAATCAAAATTACGAAAAACCTTAAAACATCAAAATATACAATCTTGTTGTTCTCAAAATGCTGAAGTACCATAACAGTATGGATGTGAAACCAAGCAATATAGAAAAAAATGATATAGACCATACAGATGGAAAAGATATCCGTCTAACTATTTTAAACGAAAATTATTCAAACCATTCAATAGACCCTATCGAAAATATTTTAGAAAAAATAAACATAGAAAATTTAAACCAAAACAAAAAGACTGTCCCCAAAAAAAGAAAAAATTGTAGATGTTGGCTTTGCAAGGAAGAAGGTCATTATGCAAATCAATGTCCAAAGAAAAAGGATAAACAACATAAAAATAATGTTCATATATTATATTCAGCATTACAAAACCAATTAGAACCTATTGAATCTGAATATAACACTGATTCTACAATCTCATCAATATATTATTATGAAACTGATGATGGATCTTCTTCTCAAAACAGTTCTGAGTCAACAACTGAATCCCAATACAACATTTATTCAAATAATGATTCAAAATATAAAGGTTAATACCTATATAGATACAGGAGCAACTATTTGTATTGCATCTAAACAACTATTAACCACTTGGGAAAAATTAGAAAACCTTTACAAATTCGCATAGCAGATGGAAGTTTTAAATTTATTTGGTATGTTAGTTATTACAATAATATATTAATAGAAGGCTATACATTTTCTATTCTTTCTATCTTTCAACACGAGTCTGGATTACCTTTAATCATAGGAAATAATTTTCTTAAATTATATAATCCCTTTGTCAATATTTACATTATATTACTTTGAGAGCCACTTCTATTAAATCTATTGATCAAAAATCTATTATTCTTAAAATTCCAATATATCATACTACATATTACCAACACTTAAAAACTATTTCTACTAAGATAAATTCTTTATAATTCTATCTTCTCAACAATATATCACTTCAATTAGAAATTGAAACTTTACTTAACCAATTAAAAATCAAAATCAGGAGTTAATAGAAATTCGTTTAAAGGATGCTACACAAGAAATAAATATACGAAACAATATTCCTTATACACAGCAGGATGTCAAGGAATTTATCCTAGAATGTAAAGAACTATTAGAGAAAGGATTAATTAGCCCTAGTAAAAGTAAACACTCTACACCAGCATTTTATGTAAACAATTCTGCCGAACAAAAACGTAGAAAAAGGCGTATGGTTATTAATTATAAGAAACTCAATGATTCTACTATAGGAGATGAATATAAATTACCTAGAAAAGATTATATTATTAATAAACTTAAAGGACATATTTGGTTTACAACGTTAGATGCAAAATCAGGATATTGGCAACTTAGGTTACATTATAATATAAAAGAATTAACAGCTTTTACTTGTCTCCTTCAGAAATATTATCAATGGAATGTTTTACCATTTGGATTAAAACAAGCACCTAGTATTTATCAACGATTTATGGATAAAAATTTAGAAGGATTAGAAGAATTTACTTTTGTTTATATTGATGACATTATTATTTATTCAAATCAAGATAAATTTGATCATTTTAAAAAAGTTAAGATAGTATTACAAAGATGTAAAGAAAAAGGTCTAATTTTAAGTAAGAAGAAGGCACGAATAGCACAACAAACAATCGATTATTTAGGTATAGAATTTCACTAAGGATATTTAAAATTACAACCTAATATACTTAAAAAATTACAATTATTTCCCGATAAATTAATAAATAAAACCCAAGTTCAACAGTTTTTAGGATTACTAAATTATATTTCGGATCAAGGATTCTTGAAAGAATTAGCTAAAGAAAGAAGAATATTACAAATAAATGTAGTACAAAACAACAATGGCAATGGAATACAGTAGACACCGAAGCCGTTTGCAAACTCAAGGAAATATGTAAAAATTTACCTTCTCTTTATAATTATCTTTCCCAGGATAAACTACTAGTGCAAATTGATGCTAGTAAGGATACATGGGCAGGATGTCTTTTGGCACAACCACCCAACCAAAAGAAGTATTTACTTTGCAAGTATATAAACGAGACTTTCAATCCCTAGAAAACAAGTATCCAATTCATGAAAAGGAAACATTAGCCTGTCTCAAAACTTTGAGAAAATGGCGTATAGACCTATTGCCAATTGAATTTACAATTCAAACAGATTCAAAGTATTTATGTGGATTCATAAGATACAACATTAAATCCAATTATAATCAAGGTCGTCTTATCAGATGGTAATTAGAATTACATCAATTCAATTTTGTTATTCAATATATCAAGTCTACTCACAATTTTCTTACAGATATACTTACTCGCGAATGGAAGTAGTTATTAAACAGCTGAAGGATATATTAGCAACCAAGGAAGCGAACTTATTAGAACTACAACACAAAACCAGTATAGTTACAAAAGAAATCAATCGTCTTCGAGCGACAATATCTCTTCTAGAAGAACAAGAAAACCCTACTACTGAACCAAGTACTAGTACTCAACCTCTAATTCCCACTTAAACACCTCAACCTACAATACCTACAAAACCATTACCTATGCCTAAACATCATGAGAAGGATTCCAAGGTTTATGTAATATACAATAGACCAATGGCAGGAATCTATGAAGAATGGCATCAAGCAGCAATTCATATAACTGGCAAGAAAGGAATTTTACACAAAAGTTTTGCTACACGCATTGAAGCAGAAAAAACATTTGCAGAATTTCAGCATCCATCACTTCGTCCTTAATATAAAACTGCACTCATCGCATCCTCCAGTACTTCAACAAACATGCAAGTTTTAGGAAAATCCATAGATATGGAAAGGATTAATTCTCTTCCCACTAAGGAAATACATGGAGGAGCCAAACTACTCACTTCTGAAGCATTTTGTGGCTGTTTCCAAGCACTCAATGAATGGACAAATGAAATGAAATGTTTTCAATACTATCCACAAAACCGAGGCAGATTTGGACCAAAGGCGATAGTCTTCCCCGGAGCAGAACCACTTACTACCTACCTATTATTCCAAAGGATTAATTAACACAATTTATCTACAGAGTATCAACATTTTATCAGATTTTCCCATTGGGTTTATTCAAGCTGTTAAGAGTTACAAGGATCGGTTTGCCATGGACAGAGAAATATACATTAAGATTTACAGTAGCTATCCAATTTTTGAAGAAAAAGATTCAGCCAACAATGCAGCCATCCTAGTACCAAAGATCACTTATCTACACATTGGAATCAGTAATGGAGCCTATCCACCACTTGAAGCACCTCCAAAACATGCATTCAATTGGGATCTTATTAATCAATTCAACCTCAACTGCTTAAAAGGCGTTTTTATCCAATGCAATCGAATCAACAATGACTCAATGATCAAGATTAATTACAAAGGACCTCAGATGATAATGGTATCATCTTATAAAGCTCCAATTACTACATATGCATCTCAAATAATCCAGCAATTTACTCAGCCTTTTACACACATGGACTGGCTTTTCAACAAACTCACTGAATCATGGAAATATGCAATATACACACAACTCCGAGATTGGGCAACACATCAGTGTCCATACTTTCCAACCCAATCCACTCAAGCAATTCAAGGATCCAGCAACGAAGCATAACTTACAGACAAACCACCAATTATTGAAGACTAAAAGATAGTCAAGAGAGCTACAGGATAAAGCATGTAGGGTCTGCACCATGTGACCCAACAAATGTAACATATTGTGCAACTGTCATTTTGCTTTTCTTTATGTCTCGTCCCACCGACGAATCTTTCTTTTCTTTTTCTTTTAGTCATATCATTACTTTCTCTTTAGCTTTAGTCAAGTCTGTCAATAATGTCTTTTGTCTTTTTTACTTTAGTTTCCCTATATAAGGAAACTGAGTTAACGAAGAAGGTATGAACTACTCAAGTAAATAAAAATTTCGTTTGCTCACCAAATTTCTCTCTGCAATCAAGCCTATGCTTTGGTGTCGTGCAACAAAAGAATAAGGTATGCTTACGAGTTTTAGTTACTTTGGATAGCTTCATCAACATACATTCATCCAATATCCATTCCACCATTTAACATATAAGATTTTACCCTTCTTTTGATTTGATTTCAGATATGGAAGATAACAATTAGCATACTTATTTTGAGCATAAACGCAAACATAAATAGTTAATTACTCGAACTATAGCCGTGAAGAGATTATGAATTCAAATATTAGACATTATGCTGCTCAAAATAGACGAGCTCATCACATCTATGAAGAAGCAAGACCATAAGGCATAGAGCTGAAATAAACAGCAAGAACCATAATGGAAGAAACAGCTAAAGCAATCGAATTGGTTCAAGAAATGAAGGAACTTATCATCTAATCTAGAATTTATTATCGATCATTAATTTCAAATCTCATAGATTAAGAATATGTATTTTGATTTCATGCATCATTTGAAGCATTTAATAAATGTGTATTCGCAAATAGAAAGAGACCAAATCCATTATATGCAAGTTTATAAAGACACCATAAGATCAGCCGAAGAACATCAGAATTTCCAATTATTCAAAGAAGCACACCAGTTATTAGCACAAACTCAATATGTTTATACTTCAGTTACAAAAGATAGAAAAGAAGCTTAGGATCGAATTAAATATTTCATTAGGTAATTCATATCATCTACCATGCATTGTTTCTTTTGTTTACTTACAGTTATATCTACTGTTATTCAATTATTATGTTTTGATTATATTCAACCTTTATTATGTTTAATTCTCCTCAGTACTTATTATGTTCACCCT